>MEHQ01003822.1:54631-69263 GCA_008828725.1 Saccharina japonica
TGGCCACACCAGAAATTAAATTAACTCATTGAAGCTGTCGTCCATATGCAAGTCCGCCTCAGAGGCGGTTCTTAGCAGGATGCAGCTCACCCTCCATGCGACTCGCCCAATACCTCATGGCGTTTCGCGCTTGGTGCAAGCAATGTCTGCCTGGTTGGTGAAAACCCAACGCGCTCCGTCCCGGCATTGTAGGGATGCGAGGGTCTATGGTCATATGACTACGGCCGTGCACAACATGAGTACACCCCCTCCCCCTCTCCATGCGACTCACCCAACACCCCACGGCGCTTCGCGCTTGGTGCTAGCAGCGTCTGCCTGGTCGGTGAAAACCCGACATGCCGTCCCGCCATTGTAGGGATGCGAGGGTCTATGGTCATACGACTACGGCTCATGTATAATATTCTGAGTACGCCCTCTTCCCTATACCCCATTCCTCTCTTACCCCGGGCCTTCTCCCTCTCGTACCCGTCCCCCACCTCCCCTCGCCTGCTCCCTCGCTTTCCTACTCCCCATAGCCCTCCACTCCCTCCTCCCTCCGACCCTCCGACGGCCCACCTCCTTCGCCCATATACCACCACCCCTCCCCACCCCCTTTCCAAAGACCCAACATCTCGGCCCTCCTGTCAAAACGCCCCCTCTCCCGCCGCCAAACGCCTCCCTCACCAGCTCCTTCAAAGGTGGACTGAAAGTAAGACCCCGCCGCCGGTATGAAGGGGTCGTCCCGCCTCTCGTCGGTGAAGGTGTACTTCACGCTGCTCTTCACCGAAGGCTTGGCGCTCGCCACCACGCCCAGAGACGCCGCGTAGGCGTACGGAACTCCCGGGTGCTTGCGGGGCACGACGTCGCGCAGGCCCATCTCGAGGGCCAGCGCGTGGGTGCCGTCGAGGGTGCGGGCGGTGGCAGTGACGGCCCGCCGGTGCTCCAGAAGGGAGCAGAACTTTGTCAGGTCGGCCTTTTTTTTATGTCGTGGTGGTTTCGACGGTTTCGACGGTTTCATGTTTTGTTGTTGTTGTTGTTGATGTTGGGGGTTTTGGGTATTTTAGGTTTAATGTTTTAAGATAGTTTTTGAGTTACATTTTCACGTTGTTTTTTTCGCGCCGCGAAAAAATAGGGTCCGTTTCGGGGTTTCGGAAATTTCGTCGAGAGGGGGAGGTTATGGAGGAAATAAGGAGAGAGGGGAGGCGACGCCACGTTCGGAGGGGAATGCGGGGGGAGGGGAGGGGAGGGGGAGGGAGGGAGGGGCGGGCATACGATCCTCGGGTTAGTTTAGGCTGGTTTGGAATATATATAATCATGGTACCGTCCGAAATCCCCTCACCACCCCCCCGCCTTCTCGAAAGGGGTGCGTGGTCAATGGTCAAATGACTAAGGCAAGCAACGAATAAGTACCTCCCCTCGGCGTGCTCCGTCCCAGCATTGTAGGGGTGCGAGGGTCTATGATCATACGACTACGGCCATGCATGACATGAGTACGCCCCCCCCGCGGGGGGGAGGCAGTGGAGGGTGTTTCTTTTAGGGAGAGGGGTAACCTTTTGGCAGTTTTGACCACTCACTTGTTGCGTGCACGCCGTTTGTATTTCATTACGCTGTATTCCCTGTTTTTTTTGTTTCGTTCCTGGGGCCCCTTTTGTTAGTTTCTCGCTCGCTTTGTGTGACGAAACGGCGTTCACGAACGTATCGTACACTAACGCCAACGCTACGTAGCGCCAATGCTAACGCTATCACTGAAACTGCCGCTAGGGCTATGTTGACGTGTAACGCTAACACCACCGCTGAAGCTACAAGCTGACGCTAACAGCAACGGTGTCTCTACTGCTATTTCGCCACTAACGCCATATCGCCACTAATGTTACCACTAACGCTAATACTATCACTAACGCTAACTCTATCACTAACGCTAAATCAAACGCCATCGTGACTAATGCTACCACTAACGCTAACACTATCACTAACGCTAAATCTAACGCCAACACCAACGCCAACACTAATGCTAACGCTTGAACACTATCACTAACGCTAACGCTACCACCAAGGCTACCTCTATCGCCAACAACTAATGCTACCACTAACGCTAACGCTAGCGCTTGCACCAACGCAGGGCTGATGGGAGACACGACATTCTTCAAGGGGACCTTCGACTTTCAGCGTCACTTCCCCCTGGCCATCGTCATGCGCGGGGCGAGCGCTAGCCCCATCTCCCTCAGCCTCTGCGCTTCGGGGGGCGCGATACGGTGAGAGAGGGCGGGGGTCGGTAGATGTCTGCGGTGGTGGGGGGGGGCGATGGTTCCCCACGCTTGACGCGGGGCTGAAGGTTGTGTAGGGGGAGGGAAGCTTAAACCCCTTTTTTACTGCAAGAAAGCAATCATACACTGTTTCCAAGCAGTCTGAAAAAAAGCGGGTTACTGTATTATCGGAGTTCTAGCCCCTATTTGGGGCTTTTGAGAAGGAACAGTGACGAAAATGGTAAAATGGGGCTTATTAGGGCCCATATTAACGAGTACAAAATAAATCCGATTTGGAAAAATAAAAATGAAAAATCGCTTTTCATTGGTCAACACACGCACCAGCACCCCCCAAGATCCTAATCTTTGGTGCTGGTGCGCGTGTTGACCAATGAAAAGCGGATTTCCCCCCCCCCCCCCCCCCTACAACGTGCATATGTACAACAGTGCTAAATATGACGCTCTAAGAGTGACCCCCCCTTCTACCGTAGTAGTAGTAGTAGTAGTAGTAGTAGTAGTAGTAGCAGTAGTAGTAGCAGGAGTAGTAGTAGTAGCGGTAGTAGTAGTGGTAGTAGTAGTAGTAGTAGTAGTAATAGTAGTAGTCGTAGTAGTAGTAGTGGTGGTAGTAGTAGTAGTAATAGTAGTAGTAGTAGTAGCAGAAGTAGTAGTAGTAGTAGTAGTAGTAGCGGTAGCCTTGGTGTGTGAGAAAGTTACAAACCACTGAGTGAGCCACTTAGTTGGCCAAAGCGCTGAGTGACTGACTGACTGTGAGCGGCTCAGTGGTTTAACTTTGTTTTAAAACGAACAAAACGAAAATATATATATGATATGTTCTACCTTTTGAGGCTTTATTCGTCCTCCCACCCGTAACACCCACCGTACACCCTGGGCCGAACCGGCAGACCCTTGTGAATAACACCAAACTTACTGACCAGAACACGTAGAGAGAGGAGGGGGGGGGGGGGCACCCACAAACACCACGTCATGCCGTATATATGGCCATAGACCCTCTCGTGTATATATCCCTACACTGCCGGGACGGAAGCACGTCGGGTTTTCATCGACCACAGGTAAGACATTGTATTGATTGATTGCCTGTGCCAAAGCTCGAAGTATCACCGTGAGGTGTTCGGCGAGCCGCATGAAGGGTGTGAGCTGCATCCTACTACAGTATATATAACAATCACGTCATGCCGTATATATGGCCATAGACCCTCTCGTGTATATATCCCTACACTGCCGGGACGGAAGCACGTCGGGTTTTCATCGACCACAGGTAAGACATTGTATTGATTGATTGCCTGTGCCAAAGCTCGAAGTATCACCGTGAGGTGTTCGGCGAGCCGCATGAAGGGTGTGAGCTGCATCCTACTACAGTATATATAACAATCCGCTTGCTGTGAGGCGGACTTTGTTGTGTATATATATACGGATGACAGCGTTGAGTGGATTGTTTTTTTTTTTCCGGGAGAGGGGCGGAGGGGGGGGCGTACTCATGTGTTGCTTGCCTCGGTCATTTGACCACTGGCCACACATATCCCTTTGGAGACGGGAGAGGGGGCGGGGGAGGGGTACTCATTTGCTGCTTACCTTACTTAGTCATTTGACCACTGACCACGCATCCCTTTCGAGACGGGACAGGGGAGGCGGGGAGGGGTGTACTCATGCCATGCACGGCCGTAGTCGTACGACCATAGACCCTCGCATCCCTACAATGCCGGGACGGAGCACGTTGGGTTTGTATTAATGGAATGCGTGCTCGTAGGCCGTCCGACTCGCCTCTCGTGTGCATACTTCTCTTTGCAACTTAAGCACATATCATGCTACTACAGCAAAAAAAGCAGTACACACAGCAAAAAAGCAGTACACGCGTACACGTCGTAGCGTAATACTTTTGTATACCACAGGCTAGATTTCAGCTTCCAGTTGTTGACGCATGCCACCTTAAGGTAGAGGTGCACACCGTGTTTTTGCCTTAAAAGGGTGGTCACTTGAGGAGCTCTATACTAACAGCAAGTCAAAAACTGTTTTTTTCAGAGGAAAATAAACGTCCTTCGTACCCGATGGGCAATCCCATTGCCTGTAAGCATATAGCGAAAATAAATTGCAACACAAGTCTTAAGAATGGAATTCCGACGATTTTGGATTATAAGGAGAGCCCCGTCCTTCCGAAAACGTTTCAGCCAAAAAAAGGTACAGTACCTCTACATTAGCAAAACAAAGGTACAGTACCTCTATCTTTTGGCACAAGTCACACATGTTTCAGCCAAAAAAAGGTACAGTACATCTACATTAGCAAAACAAAGGTACAGCAGTACCTTTATCTGTTGGAACAAGTCACACATGGTGGGCCTTCGTACGAAAGAGGGGGGGGGCATCATCATTATTAGCGTCATACAACGCATACATCCCGCGGTACAATAGATAACTATTACCGGGGACCATAGTAAATAGAACCTACGGGTACACACAACACCATATATTCATATATTTATTTTTACCTGTTTTTACTCACAATGTTTGGTCCTATTTACTATTTACTATATGTGGTCCTCCGTAATAACTATGAGCTCGTTTGGGCTGGTCGGTGTAACTCTGCTGTGTGACTACTGGTACAGTATACCAGTGGTACGACCGCTGCTACGCCAGTGGGGCTGATATTACACCCACCCACCCACACACCCACACACCCAGAGCCCACAGCCACACACCAACACACCCACCAACCCACCGACCCACCCACCCAGTCCTATTAATGGTGTTGTGAAGAGACGTGACGGGGATGCCATAGGGCAGTACGAGGTAGTGTGTTATGAATACGTTCGCATAAGTAGTAACGCCTGGCATACATACACAAACAACTGTACTCCCAGCCACACGACAGTTTGACACAATTCTTCTTCTTCTTCTTCTCCTCCTGTGTCTCTCTCCACGAGATCCACGATCCACGATCTCCACAGACGGACAGGAAGAATTGAAGAAGCAGCTTGAGAAGCCGCGGACAGCGGACCATCGAGTATACCACCAGTATATAGTTTACGTACGAAGTACCGACTACTACGCACGCACGCGTTACGCGTTACGCGTTCAGCAGCAGCAGCAGCAGTAGCTATTAATCTAACATACGAGTAGTACAACAAGTACAGGACACCTAATAAGAAACAGGCTAATAAGAAAGCCAGGCTGAGATTTAGAGGAAAGCAAGAAAATCGGGAGTCGTTCTCTTGAAATTAGTGTGGAGAACACCCTCTCTCAAACAAGAAATCCAGCCTGGACCAGATTTCCTGTTTCTTGTTATCACAGGTGTTCTGTACTGTACGAGGTATAGTGTAGAATTGGAGTAAGTTGCACTCTGTACATAATGGGTAGTGCTAAAAACGCATTCATATACTTAAGGTCAAATCTGATCGGCAATAAAATATGTACCACAGGTAGGATGTATGCGCGCGGTATGCGCGCATCAAGCATCAAAAAGTCTACCTATCCTGGTGTCTCTTATCTCGAACTGCCTCGCGAAAGTTTAGAGGTTTTTCGGCGCCATCCTTGACTACAGTAACTGTTGTACAGCAGGATATATATATATATGTATGTATGCTACAGTACGTAGTAATGATGATGAGATTTAGGGCTGCCGTTTTCTATGAATTAACGCAGTGTATATAGGGCTGGCTCTAATATGCATGTATGGATGGACATTCACACTCCTTTCTTTGTGAAAGAGGGCCCATTATTAAGAGGGGGGGATTTTGAGTGTTGTAGTTGTGGTGTGACCAAGCTGCTGGTACGTACGAGCTGTACAGTACGTCGTACTACGAGTACTACTACTACTACTGTATGTATTGCGGGGGACCATACATAGTAAATAGGACCTGCGGTAAACTCAAAAACCTATACATTTACCTATTTTTGATAACAACAGTATTTGGTCCTATTTACTACGATAGGTCCCGATGATATTAATAGTAGCATTTCCAACATCCAAGACCCACCGTATAGATCTTTGACTCCTCCAGCCCCCACTAACTATAATAAAGCTACAGTACTACTACAGACAGTAGTACTATACACTGCCGCGATGCTGCCGCTGCACAGTGCTACACTGCTGTGCCGCGATGCTGCCGCTGCGTGTCGTTTTGTGCTGTTGTTACGTACATATATGACGCCACTCGTGCTCTGCTGTCTGTACACCCATTTCTCTTCGTGCATCAACAAATAAATCTTGCCTCGTATCATATCCTTTTGGAGACATCTCACGAATACAACCGATCACCGATAACCACCACAGGGCCACAGGGCATACTGCTCTGCTGTTACAGTTGTTGTATCATACCAGGTACCTTCCAATTGATACCTTCCACATTCCGTATCATGCAGCAGCAGGAGGATCATATCGTATCATACGTAAAAGATACGTATACATAAAAACGTTGGGTTTGCTAAAATCATGGACATACACCGACGAAATATTTGAAAACTCACGTCAACCATTGTTGTTTTTCTAATTAAAAAAAAATCAGAATCGAAGCAACCACGTGTGCTTACTTTTTTTTGCTTCCTCTCCTCCTGTGTTACCTGCTGCCTATACAGCAGCTGCGCGTGTGCAGCTCTTAGGTCACCGAACACGAGACCTTCACCGCTCGACACAGAGAGAGAGGTACAGACTAGGTCGGTGCTGCGATGGACGAGCCAACAACGCAAACCCTCTCGATCGACCAGCTGGAGCGGCAGCAAGGTCTGCTCGAAGAGGAGGAAGAGGAGCATGGCGGACCAGCTCGGGCTAGACGCAGGTCGAGGGAGTCAAGAGGCTCGACCGCAGCTGGCGCCGGGAACAACACCGTGATCACCAGCGGGGAGGTCATCCAGGTGGACATGTCCAGGCTGGCGAACGTGCTCGGTGAGAGGGGGGTGGCTCGCTGCTCTTTTGGTGGTTGCGACAAAAGTAGTAGTATTAGGAAGAGATGATGGGTACGTACACGTCGTATGTATGTAAATGCTCTTTGTATTCGAGTCGACTTTTTTTTTCTTATTTCCCCATCTCCACTTTTTCTTGTATTTTTATCTAGGTTTCAGACTTGATCACCCATTGCATGCGACACTTTTGATTTGATCGGACAAGCGGAAGCACACAGCAGCAGCAGCAGCGGCAGCGGCAGCCGCAGCAGCAGCAGCGGCAGCGGCAGCCGCAGCAGCAGCAGCGGCAGCAGTAGCAGCAGCAGCTGCTCTACTCGTAGCCTTATTGAAAGCATCGCCGACTCCTCCGTGGGTTTCTCCTGTTACCTCCTACTTATCTCCTTCCTGCTGTTGATGCTGCTGCTGCTGCTGCTGCTGCCGCGCAACTTCCTGCTGAAACGTGCAGCAGCAGCAGCAGCAGCAGCAGCACAACAGCAGCAACCAGAATAGTGTGTGTGTTCTTCACATTAAACCAAGCTGTCTAAAATCAAATAAATACAACGATGCAAACAGCAGTACAAGTATGTATGTACGAGTACGTAGTAGAGTGCACCTGGATTGCTATTAATAGCAGGGTAGGTCTTGCCTGTCGTATATGGCGTTGCATTGTCTGCTCTGCTTACTGCACTGAGTGTAGTATCTCTGTGTCGTAGTTTTGTGACCACAGAACTGGTACCTTTTTAGGATGAAGAATCGGCACGGACACTGGGTGTGCTGGATGTCGACGGGTAGAAAGGAAGGTTTAATGTGAAGAACACACACACAGAGTAGTACTTGTACTGCCTGTACGCCGGAAACAGGGTAAAAAGGTAACAATAATATGAGAACGAAGCAATCGTCAATGGCAGTTGATCATGTGCCAACATCACCACCACCACCAACAGCAACAACATGGGTGGATGGGTGGTCCATCAGGCCAAGCATCGCCTCTCTGGTGCCTGCTGACTACTTGACCACCCCCAGCACTGAACTGACCGTTCGCTCGTTCGTGTACTAATATATGATACCGGATGACACCGGTATGCTCTGATGAATGAGCTGGAATGCGAAAGCTCAGTCGGTCAGGGTGTCAGCGCTTGCCTACCTCTCTGTTTCAGCTGATTTGATCTGCTCTGTTTGGCTTACGTACGCATGGCCTCTTTGCTTATCGGCATCGTCAAAATATACTATTATTAATATTAATAGTACTCGTAGTACTATTTAATACGTACGTGGTAGGGAATATGTGCCCCCCCCCGCCCCCACGGCGACGGGGCCACGATGAAACAGCTAATGTACTACTAATTAATAGGGAGATTACAAAGATGCCCCCGGGGGGACTTTAGTTAACGACGCCCCCGGGGGCACACTTTTGCTTATTGCGCCCGCGGAATTGGGGACACAATAACCTAGTGCCCCCGGAATATAAAGCATGATATTATACCACGCGTGATGACAGCGGCCGCAGGATACCAGGCCTCTCTGGGAATTGTCTAAGGCATGTGCTTGCTGTGGTGTGTGCCCCAATTCCGCCAGTCATCGTTTCTCGCCCGATACACAGACAGACGTGTTTCGTGTACTCGATACTCAGGACCTCTCCACATCAAGCTAAAAGTGTCTCCGGAAATAGAATACACGAAGCACGCCACCACGAGCGGCGGTCACGACCATCGTATACGTATAATAGGACACCAGACCTGTCTGGGGGGTTGTCTACGGAATGTGCCGTACGTAGTGTTGCTGTGTGTGATGTGTGCAGCCGTTTCCGCTGGCCATAAGTTATCGCCCGATAAACAGTACGTACGGGTTGTTCGTGTTCTCGTTGTTACTCTGATTCTCTTCAGACATTGTCGGGGGCACACCAAAGCTAAAGCTGCCCCCGAAAATAGACTACACCTACCTATATACGTGCATGAAGCCCGCCACCATGAGCAATCAGGACGACCGTTGGGTACTACACCTGTCTGGAGGTTGTCTATGATATCTGCTGCTGTGGTTTTTAATAGTTCTGTCGGTCATCGCCCCTTGTCCGACGTACAGACGGGTTCGTGTTCTCGACACTCGGCAGGAAAGATCATGAGTATTGATAAAACGACGTCGTCTGCTGGCTCCGCCTGCTGTCTGCTGTACAGTACAGGACACCTAATAAGAAATACGAAATATGGTCCAGGCTGGATTTCTTATTCGAGAGAGGGTGCTTTCTACACTAATTTCTAGATAACGAGTCCAAAATTTCTTATTTTCCTCGAAATCTCAGCCTGGTTTTCTTATTACTATTAGCGTGTTTCTTATTGCTGTACGTAGGTGTCCTGTACTACTGTACACTTACACATATTATATCGGGCGAGAAACGAAAACCCGCGAAGTACATGAACGCCCCACGGCAGCACATGCGAAAGACAACCCCGAGAGAAGTCCTTTTTTGTATCCTATCATACCATAGTCGTGTTTGCTCGTTTGCTCGTTGTAGTTTGCTCCATGTGGTCTATTTTCGGAGGCACGTCTACTACTGCTGTATGATAGCTTGATTTCCCCCCCAAAAATGCCTCGTACGTAAAAGAGATTTTGAGTAATTTTGACAACAATAAACCGTCTGTTGATCGGGCGAGAATCAATGGCCGGCGGAACTACGACACACCACAGCAGCACATGCCGTAGACAATCCCTAGACAGATCTGGTGTCCGACGATGGTCGTCGTGATCGCTCGTGGTGGCGTGCTTCGTGTGGTCTATTTTTCGGGGGCACTTTTCGCTACTATAATAGATGTGCCCCCCAAAAAGGCTTTTCGAGTGATCCTGAGTATCGAGTACACGAACCCGTCTGCATATCGGGAGAGAAGCTATGACCGGCGGAACTGCTGCACATACAACATCATCAACACATACAGTAGACAACCCCTAGAGAAATACTGTCGTCGCCGTTATCGCTCGTGGTGGCGAGCTCCATGTAATCTATTTTCCGGGGCTCCTTTGGCTTGATGTACCCCCAAACAATGCCTGGAAAGAGCCTACTGTAGGTATCATATCGATAACACGAACCCCGTCAGTATTTCGGGCGAGAAGCGATAACCGGCGGAACCATTGCGCACACCACAGCGGCACATGCCGTAGACAACCCCCAGACAGGTCTGGTGTCCTACGATCGTCGTCATCGCTCGTGGTGGTGTGCTTCATGTAGGCTATTTCCGGAGGCACTTTTAGCTTGATGTGACCACAACAATTGCCTGGAGCGGTCCTGAGTATCGATTACACAGGAGTAGTGGACAAAGCATGATAGTAGATCTTCCTAAGGTAGCTATTTAGGCACTCTGGTTGGCCAAGGGTATGTTTTACGCGGCGCAATCAACTTGGAGTCTTTCCCAGCCACAGCATCCCGAGCAAACCAAGAGTCTTTCCAAGCCCACCATCCACGCCGGCCGAGTCAACCTAGAGTCTTACCAAGCACAGCATCCCAGAGACCTGTCTGTATATCGGGCGAGAAGCGATGACTGGCGCAACTACTGCACACACCACAGCAGCACATGCCGTAGACCACTCCCAGAGAGGTCTGGTATCCTGCAGCCGCTGTTCATCGCGCGTGGTATCATGCTTTGTATTCTGGGGACACTTTTAGCTTATTGTGCCACCAATTCCGGGGGTGCGATAAGCTAAAGTGCCCCCGGGGGCGTCGTTAACTAAAGTGCCCCCGGGAGGACATTTATCATATACGACCAATTTATTAACACGCGTGTGTGTGGGTCCCTGTAATACGTTCTCCGTTCCCTTGTTTCGATCATTTTTCTCATGCCATTTATCACCTTTTTAGGCATTCCCTTCTATTAGTACTTCTCCCCCAGAAGAAGAAACTGAGACTTTTGAGTAGGAACACATCATTCGTACCGTGCATATTCCAGTCCGACTTGAGTCGCTAGGACTACGAGTACTTTCAAAAGGTACGAGTACATACTCTACATCGCTGAGATCTCAAAGGGATGCTATGCAGTACTGTACAGGACACCTATTAAGAAGCAGGGAAGCTGGTCCAGGCCGGGTTTCTTATTTGAGAGAGGGTGCTTTCAACACAAACTTCAAGATAATGACTCTTAAATTTCTTATTTTCCTCTGAATATCGGCCTGGCTTTCTTATTTTCCTCTGAATATCGCCCTGGCTTTCTTATTAGGTGTCCTGTACTGTATAACGACCAAAGGATGCTCGTACCCTACCTGTACTCGTAGTTCTTGCCCGGTACCGGTGTCGATGACCATGCACTCGTGGATGCTACCTTGTGGGGGGAGGGTGCAACTGCTGTTGTGCTGCTACGGACGATGTTGCTGGTTTATTCCGGCAGTCGGTAGTGGTCACCATGTATCACGGGCGGTATCGCGGTGCGGGCGCATACTCATGATCCCAATTACCAGACGTGCCAGGTACCGGTGTCGATTGCCAGGCTCTCTCACGGATGCTATCGTGTGGTGTGTTGTGTTGCCGTGGGCGGCCACGTGCTCGTCGTTTACTCGTACCTGCACATATGTACATATAATACATACCTGGCATGACTACTGCAGTACGCACTCGCCGTACACATAGAGCAGACAACACAACTACTACGGAGGGCTACAGTAAATAGCACCTATGGTACAAACAAAATCCTATATGTTTCCCTATTTTTACTAACGATATTTGGTCCTATTTACTATGGTCCTCCGTAATAGTAGTGCGGGGGGCCTTATAGTAAATAGGACCTTTGGTGCATACAAAAACCTATATATTTTACTATTTTTACTAACAATGTTTGGTCCTATTTACTACCTGGTAGTGTTTACTATGGTGTCCCGTAATACCTATTATGTACTCCGACGGGGGACTCGTCTCATCAGCTCTAACGAGGTGTGAAGCAAGTGAGAGCGGGGCCATAATCACATAATCACATGATCATGGGAAGGAACGTAGAAAACAGCTTGAAAAAACGAAACGAAATGGGCATCAAGACCCAACTCTATTTCCTTAACCCCTTACGTAACCCGTTTAGGACTGAAAACAAAATATCACACTAATTCCAAGTAGTTTGTTCCCAAATATATGGAACCAGTTCTTAAGGGGTTAAGAACTGGTCGCACGAATTTGGGGAAAAAATACTTGGAATTAGTGTGGAACATTTTGTTCGGTTCTGTATATGGTTAGGTGGGCATGAAAGCAAACTATATACGTCGTATAAGTACGTAATAGATATGCATATAAATACGTAGCCGAATAGAGATTCTGCAATTATTATTAGCAAGTAATGTTTCGCGCAAGTTTTCAGCATTCTGATGCTCTTCTCAGCGTCTTTCAAGGATCGCTCACAGGTCTACACGGACGATATTTTGATATTGTTCATTTCACTGGTCTCCACTCTCTACTGTAGTCTCCGTGTGGTTTCCAGTTTTACGGCACACCATAGTTCTGTTTCGCTTGCATAGCGAGAGGGGGACAAGCAGTGGAGTACGATGCAATATACCTTGGAGGGGCGTGAGGCCTATACTCTTGCTACAGCAGTGGTTCAGGGAAAACTATGCCGGACCTTCTCGTGACGTCTCGTGATAATACGCAAAAGAAACAGATCAAAAGTATCGTTGTGAAATACCAGGGTATCTATGAAATATGTATATACGTCGTTGATGTTATATATACAGCAGCATATATCGGTACTACAAAGTTCATCGGTACTGCTGTACTCGTACACATAATATATAGGGCAGCGGCCAAAAAAAGGTATACCTCGTCCTTTTGCGGCCAAAATCAGGTACATACTTAAAACCAAGTCAAAAACGCACTCCACGTGCGCTGCCATTGGTCCAAAACTCGTTGTACCGGTTTTTGCCTCTTCAAAACCCAGGTATACCTGATTTTGTCTACTCTGCTTGACTTTCACCTTTTTTTTGTCGTTTTTAAGCCAATCAGAGGCCCTTCATAGTTCCACCCTATGCCCCCTATACAAATGCCGACGTACGCGGAGACCCCCTTCTCCCTTCGCACCTCGCACTACACGCCACTCGAGCGACACACATAATATCTGCCTGCATACCTCCGCCGAAATAATCCGAGATAGAAGGCTCCCCTTCGAGATCGTGGTTTGACTTGGAATACCAGGGGTGTCACAAAAGTTGAGAAGGGAGAATACAGCAGCAGGCGTTCGTTCCTCGTACTATAAATAGCAGCTACTCGTATACGTAGCCACCGGGCGAGCACGAAGAGCATGAAAACAACTCTACTTTGCATTGCAAGGAACGGCAGGTTCGTGGGGTGCGTTTTTAACTTGATTTTAGTATGTACCTGTTTTTGGCCCCGAACGGACCAGGTGTACCTGTTTTTGGCCGCTGCCCAAAATATTAATAGTACGTATGGGGCTTGAGAGAGGATGCGTGTTTGCCTTCTATAGGGGTAACGCCTAAATGGCCTCAGGTGAAGAGCTCTATACTATTAGCAAGTAATTTAGTAAGCCGCCCAAAAACAAGAAGCGATTTCGAGAAAAGCTAAAAAGTGCAACTCGATGAACATTTCCCCAAAGCCTATTAATAGATATGTCACGAATCGTGTTGTAAAACACTATTAATAATGGTATGGTAAATTCCAACGATGTTGGGCTAACCCTTACCTTAAGAACTGGTCCCACAAATTTGGGGACAAAGTACTTAGAATAAGTGTGGGATTTTTTTTTCAGTTCTGACTGGGTTAAGAAGCCCCGCTCAGTCGGATTTGTTTTGGCCCAAAAACAAAAACAAAAACGAAAATGCTACCCCCCCTGCTGTAACACGGCTCAGAGGGAAAACACTGACAAATGGGGACGTGGTGGTTGCAGCATCCGCCACACCAAGAACAAAGCCCGGGCTGCTGCTGGGGTATATATGGAGGGGGGGGTTCGAAACTATTAATATCATACATACCGTACACTGCGAGGGATGTGTACGACACGCGCACGCCAGCATTTAATATCGACAGCAGACGTTTGTTTGTTTTTTTACATGTGCATGGTTGCACTTGCCATGTACCCGGGACCCAAAACGCTCAAGGAGGTTATTTGGTTTGAAGCCAAAGGTAGGAAGGTAGCACTCGCTTGGTCCGGAAGGGGGGGGGGGGGGTCTGGATTGTGTTGAGTCGTTGGGGTTTGCCTTTTGCTTTCTCGACAGTTTTGAGGGGTTATCGTGATGGGGGGGTGTTGTTGCTGGTGGGTGATGCTGTTGGCGTTGACGTTGGTGTTGGTGGCGATGCGGGGGTGGTACTCATTTTTTGGTTGGCTCTGAGTTGTTGGTTTATTTGCTGTTGCTTTTATGATGTGGTGGTGCTGCTTCTTCAGTAGTAGTTGTTGTTGTCCATGTCGTGGGCATTGTTAACCGGCTCCATTCGCTGATGTAGTTTTGCCGCTGAACGTTTGCTGTCACAACAGGATGGATGCACCTTTAAAGATGTCGGCAACCCTCAATCCATGCCACCATTCCCTCCGCTCCCTGACCGGGGGGGTTGG
>MEHQ01003822.1:83291-104327 GCA_008828725.1 Saccharina japonica
TTTCGTATATTCCCTCTTTCTCTCGCCTTCCCTCCCTCTATCCCTCCCCTCCCTCCCTCCTTCCCCTCGTGCCTACCCTTCCTACCAGAGGATCAAATGTTGAAAAACAGCGGTATCAATACTCCACGTGAGGGAGCGAGCCATTCCCCACGCGCTTGAGCTGGTCGTAGGCCGGGTCATCGAAGGTGTCGCCCGACAGGGGTTCTTCGCCTTGCTGGAGGCCGTGGAGGCTGCAGAGGCGGCTAAGAGCGTCGTCGGCGTTGGCATAGCAGCCCTGCAGGAGGCGAGACCCTCCCTCGGGCATGGAAAACGCCTGCCAAGTAGATTAATTATGAATGGGTGCAATAAAGTGAGGCCCGGGGGGCCGGGGGGAAGAAAAAGATGGGACAAAACAAATGGGTACGATTGTTACTCTACTGTAGGTGCAACAAAATAGGCGGTGAGATAAATGCGTTGAGAAAATTAGCATACCTGTGAATTCGTATATCAAGGTACCAGGTATACACTAAGAAAGCTGGTGTAAATAAAACTCATCGTAACCACACCCTCCCACCTCGTGGCTGTGCAAAAAAAATCCTGTTCTTGACAACCAGACAGTGTCCTCCTGCCCGGAGCCTCCCGCGCACCGTGTGGTCCTCGGCGTGCGAGCACCAACCAACTAACCGACTAACCAACCAACTACCAACCAACTAATCAACTGACCAACTAACCAACCAACTGACCGAATAATCAACCAACTAACCGCCTAACCAACCAACTAACCGACTATCCAAGCAACTGACCTACGAACCAACCAACTAACCGACTAACCGACTATCCAACCGACTAACCCAACTAAACGACTAACCAACCAACAAACCGACTATCCAACCAACTAACCGACCAACCAACCAACCAACCGACCGACCGACCAACCAACCAACTAGCCGACTAACCAACCAACTAACCGACTCATCAACCAACTACCCGACTAACCAACCAACCATCCGACGAACTAATCAACCAACCGACTAACCAACCAACTACCCGACTAACCAACCAACTAACCGACTAATCAACCAATCAACCAACCAACCAATCACTGTTACCGTGAGCAACAAGTGTCACTTAAAAACAACTTACAATAAAGTTACATAATACGTACTCCGTATGATATACACGAGTGTAATTTTCATTATTATCTCCCCGGGTGCGCATACTCCTTCCTACGCACCGTGTACCAATAATTCTTGCCTCTCACCTACCTCGCGGGCCGTGCAAAAGCCTCCTGCAGTCGAGGAGCAGGCACTGAACCCGCCCGGAGCCGACAAGCGGCGCACGGTGTGGTCCTCGGAACAAGAACACTAACCAACCACCCAATCCATTACCCAACCAACAAAAACAACCGATCAACCAATCAACCGATCAACCGATCAACCAGTTGGCCAATCAAATCACCACCATCATCGTGCAGACCAAGCATCACCCTAACAACTCCTAAAAACTAGTCTAAAGAATAAAACAAACACACACATATATGACTATCTATATACCTGGTGGTACATATGTTTATATCATGCATACATACTCGTACTGCTGTATACTAATGTAATTATGCTGCCCCCCCCACTCGGATATTAAATGAACTCATTGAAGCTGTCATCCATATGCAAGTCCGCCTGACAAGCGGTTCTTAGTAGGATGCAGCTCACCCTTCATGCGACTCGCCCAACACCTCACGGCGCTTCGCAAAGCTTGGTGCTAGCAAGCAATGTCTGCCTGGTCGGTGAAAACCCGACATGCTCCGTCCCGGCATTGTAGGGGTGCGAGGGTCTATGGTCATACGACTAAGGCCATGCATGAAAATGAAGTACCCCCCCCCCCCCACCTCTCTCTCACCTCGCGGCCGTGTAAAAGCCTCCTGTTGTTGAAAACCAGGCACTGCCCCGGCCGGAGCCGACAGCGCACGGTGTGGTCCTCGGCGTAAGGACCCTCCTCGATCAAACTCTGAAAGGCGCGGTACGCCTCGTAGTACGGGGCCACGTCCCGAGTGGAACAGGTTAACACGCCCTCGAACATCGGTGCCCAGGTGACAGTCAAGAGGTCTCCGTTCGCGTCCACCTGCATGCATGCATCGCATGGCATGGCATCGCGTCATCGCGTCATCGCGGGGGGTTGTGTTTTTGTTTTTTGGGGTCGGTCGATCAGGGAGGGGTGCACGAAAAAAAAAAAGGAAGAAGAAAAAAGGCTATGTCGTATAATACATACACCACCACACTCCTAGAGAAAGGTCATATTTCATACATAGCGAAAAACAAACCAGTACGTGGGATGTGGATTTTGGGACGAATTTACGAAAAATGATACGTAGTACTCATATGTGCGAGTACATATCTTTATTTTTTAAAAATTTACGACATAGGGTATTTTTTCAAGGGTAAAAGCCAAAAATACGTATACCTATAATATGTATACGAGCTTGGTTCCAACGACAGGTGGGACTTCCACGGCTTCGGAACTTTGCACCATGGTTTTTGAGAGTTGAGACACAGTATTTGGCACGTTTGTTCTTCATGGAATTGTTGAAAAACAAAATGAAGACTGGCCTTTTTTTATTGTTTTTGTTGTGTTCTTAAGGCTCAATTTTACGATTTTTCGGCATCTTTGACCTTAACTAACGCATGAAAAAAAAATGTTTTCGTTTTGCATTTTACGAATTTTCGGGAATTTTCGGCATCTTTGACCTCAACTAATGCACGAACAAAAAAAGTCGGTCCTCACTTTTTTATATTGATATGAAGAACAACCACGCCAAATTTTGTTTCCAAACTCCCAAAAACCATGGCACGTAGTTCCCGGAAGGGTAATTTCCCCCCTTGAGGTTCCAAATTCGCTCAATACATTGTTCTAGTACATTGGCAGGCGTTTCTTAACACAGCGTTGAAGGCTCGCAGAAACAAAAAAGGTGACATGGATGTCTTCCCCTTGTTGATGTAATAATCTCAAGATTTTTATTGTCGACTTACTTGGCGCTTTGACCGGCATATGGCCTGAATACATACTGTATTAACATTACTATAGGAAAGTAATCCCTGGTATGAAATAGCGCCTCCCCAAGAAATACGAAAAAAGTCCACATCTCTCGGACTACAACTCGCTCGCCAAAAACATCTTCACCGATCGATGTGTTGCCCTTGTCCAAGCGGTCGTGTAGATATGTTCAACGTCGACAACTTCGACGCACTCTTGATCTTACTGCCCGAAGGTGAAATAAATGCTGTGTTTCTTGCTGGAACCACAGCTCCTATATACGTAGGCCTTTTGAGCCATTTATAGGTACAGTACACTACACTACACTGAATTATGGACTCCCCATCGCAATTGCACTCGGAAAAAAAAAAGTTTCTGAACCTCCTCGTGATTGGCATTTGCCCTTTTGAAGCCAATAAAAGATGGAGCCCAAATTCAGTAGCCACAAAGAGGTGCACTTTTCAGTAGGTACGATCGGGCGATGGCCAATCAGAAGGGGGACCGAGAAGTCTTTTCCCGAGTGAGTGCAATATGATATTCAGTGTGCCAGGCTCAAAAGACTTATATACGTAGGTACGTATGCCTATTTTCGGCTTTTGCCCTTTTTTTATCGTGTTTTCTTACTTAATTTTAGCATGCCCCCCCTGTCTGAGTCTTGGGATTTCGAGAAGAAAAAAAAAAAGGACGCTCAAGCTCCGCCAATCGTAGGGGTGTTGTTCGACATCGAATGATATTGAAAAATCCACAAACATGGGATCAACGATAAGGCGTATGTCTTATAGGGTAGTTTCTCAGTTGAGGGGCATACACATAGTCAGTAATAGTCATAAGGCGTATGCCTTATTCGGCAGTCCCTCAGTTGAGGGGCATACTAACAGCCAGTGAAAAATGATACCAGTATAAGGCATGTCCTATCTTAGCAGGCGTCTTCCCTGGTCGGTTGGTTGGTCGGTCGGTCAGTCGGTCTGCCTGTCGGTCGGTCGGTAGGCCGGCCGGCCGGTCGGTCGGTCGGTCGGTCGGTCGGTCGGTCGGTCGGTCGGTCGGTCGGTCGGTCGGTCGGTCGGTAGGGCGATCGGTTTCGATCGTTTTTTGCTGGGTTGGGCGGTTGTTTCTAGGCCGTCGGTGTGTATTTCTCGTGAGTCGGTCGGTTTTTCTCTACATCTGTCGGGTTTTTTTTTTTGGGTCGGTCGATTTTTCTCTTTTATTTAGGGAAGGGTAGGGTAGGGTAGGGTAGGGTAGGGTAGGGTAGGGTAGGGTAGGGTAGGGTAGGGTAGGGGAGAGTAGGGTAGGGTAGGGTAGGGTAGGGTAGAGTAGGGTAGAGGTAAGACTAGGGTAGTCGCCGTGCTGGGTTGTGTTTTCGGTTGGCTCGGTCGGCTTTGTCTCGGGTTGGTCGGTGCTTCGTCAGGGCCGGCGGGTCATTCCTGGGGTTCTTGATCGTCTTTTCGTTATCGTGTCGGCCGATCCTCTCGACCCGATCGATTTATCTCTAGATCGGTTGGTTTTTCTAGAAGTCGCTCAGTCTACATCTATCTCTGCTGGGTCGGTTGACTTTTTTTTCAGGTCGGTCGGTTCGTGTCTCAAAAATAAAATAGTAACACCAGGCTGTAATCACCTGAAAGAGAGGTCGCTGGTACTCCATCGACGCCAGCCCAAGGGATTCAACATTCCTGAACATGGCACCACCAACAAAGCGGTTCAAACCGTCCACGGGCAGCCAAACAAACAAGGACGAAAAGGAGGCATAGCGGGGGCGGGGGCCGGGGGGGGGTGAGGGGGTGGAAAGGGCAATGAGTAAAAACATACATCATACATACAAGTAGTGCATCATACATATAGTATGCAATATATTCTGCGGAGAACACCGAAAACAACAGCAGTGGCCGCAAAAGCAGCAGCAGCAGCTGCAGCATCAACAACGGCAGAAGCTACAGCAGCAGCAGAAAGCAGTCGGTAACAGCCGTGTTACGGGACCGCAATGTACGAATGCAGTAATTGTATCCGTAGGCCGGTCTACCTGTACTACAAAAATTACCCTCGGGTACAGCAAAGAGGACTCGGCGGGAGAGGGGGAGGGGCGGGGGGTATTACTGCCGTTGCCGTGAAACGTTTCGACTGCAACAAGTCCCTCAGGGGTCGGGGTGAGGGGGGCGTGTACTCATGCCATGCATGGCCGTAGTCGTATGACCATATCCCCTCGCATCCCTACAATGCCGGGACGGAGTACGTCGGGTATTTACCGACTAGGCAAACATTGCTTGGGGGCAGAGCCGAAGGCACACCCGTTTGGGCTATCCCTTCGAACACAATGTAAAACCTCAACGACACAGAAGAAAAGCTAACCATGGGGGGGGGGGGTGCTCATGTCGTGCATGGCCGTAGTCGTACGACCATAGACCACAATGCCGGGACGCGGCACGTTGGGTTTTCACCAACCAAGCAGATATTGCTTGCACTCACAGCGCGAAGCGCCGTGAGGTGTTGGGCGAGTCGCATGAAGGGTGAGCTGCGTCCTACTAAGAACCGCTTGCAAGGCGGGCTTGCATATATATGGACGACAGCCCCCAATAAATTGATTTAATTTCTGGTGTGGCCACTTTCAGAGACAGCAATGGGTAATATTATGTATCTGCCCCGTGGGTGCTTTACCGTATACATACTACGTGATATGGTCATACACCTTGTGCGTAGTTCAGGTTCTCCACTCCGCACAAATGATCTAACTCGACCGCCAGCCGTGGGGACCACCAAAAACACAACAAAAAACACCCTGGTTGTCTAGCTCACGCAGCGAGAGGCGAGTTTTACAGCGCCGTCGCCTACCGACGCCAACCCAACCTAACAAGCTATATATATGTTTATGTAGCATATACCGGTATATAGGGGTGGAGGGGCATAAAAACGCACCGCACTCATTTTTCGTGCTTGGTGGTAGTGGTAGCGCAATAGACGCACACGAAGTGCCAGCGGTCGGCTTGGACGTTTCATTCGGGTTTTTCTTCCCCCCCTTATTTTTGTCGTGTGTTTGAGTTGTCGTGCTTTTAGATTCTACCCCGACGATTTATTCCGCCTCGTGAGGGTGAGAAGAGAAACATCCAGCGGGTGGCGCCATGTATATATTGACTGCCAGACGAACAAGAAACAAGAAACGTTTCGAAATGTTCAAAGCCAAAATGGAGAAAAAACAAACAAACAAGCAAACAACAACAACAACAACAACAACAACAACAACAACAACAACAACAAGATTGGTCTAATATTATTTCGCCATGTTCAACCTTAAGACCAAAGGGGGGGGGAGAACGACTGCCGTAATCAGAGCCAAGTATGGCGTTTTTAACGTAAGAGGGTACATGGTTTTTAGTTCTTCATCGTGGGCCCTGATTACTTACTACATAGCCCCACCCCGAGTAGACTACCAGGTACCAGGTATGCGTGAATTCAGAGCTTCTACGTATATAGCCTCAAGTGGCAACCTGCTTATTAATCGAAAGGAGCATTGCTGGAAATTACCTGTGCTCTCCCTCCACTCGGGGTGCCGCGGCCCGAACCTTGTGGAAAGTCGTGGGTACCCGTGCCAAAATCTATACATGATATCACAACGTCGCACGCCAGCAGCAGCAACAGCAGCAACAGCAACAGCAGCAACAGCAACAATAGCAACAGCAACAGCAGCAACAGCAGCAGCAACAGCAGGTCGAGGCCATGGGGTGAGGAGGGTGGGGTAGGATTCGATGTTGTGCTATGCTATACGACGCGATGCGGTGCGGTGCAGTGCGATGCCATGCCATGCCATGCTACAGGCTATGCTAGGCTAGGCTAGGCTAGTTGCCACTAAAAAAATACGACTGGGCTCTCCTCTCTACAACATACACGTCATATATATTACGTGTTCGCACCACATCGCTCCAGCGCACAAAAACCAGAGGCGAGAAAAGATAAATGAGCCGGAACTCGAATACACTTTTTCATACGCGTAGCACCCGCTTTCGCACAGGAAAAAAAAAAAAACGAGATGTGGTTGGTGTTTTCCACTACGGGCGGTCGGTTGAAAACCCTCCAGAGAGTCCACTATACTACAGCACTACGTCGGCGGCGGCTGATGTTACGCTTCATTACAAAACAAAACAAAACAAAACAAAACAAAACGGGGCTGCAGCGTGGGGACTTCCGAGCCTATATTTAACCACCACCGCCGCCGCCACCGCCATAGTCCACGGAGTACGCGCCATCTTCGATCCAGACACAAATACACGCACAGACACGACACGAACTACGTGAACGCAAATTGTGATCGTCGCGTCTCAACATCTTGTTCTCCGCCGCTTGTTGGGCGGAAGAGGGAGAGGAGGGGGGGGGGGGTGTACTCATGTTGTGCACGGCCGTAGTCGAATGACCATAGACCCTCGCATCCCTACAATGCCGGGACGGAGCACGTTGGGTGTTCATCACCAACCAGGCAGACATTGCTTAGGGGGGGGTAAGCCGTCAACAACGCGAAGGCAAATACTCAGCTAAGCAATTTAGTAGCACAACCAGTACCAAAAATAGGACCATCAAGAACGCAAGCATGCCTGTGGCGAGCGAGCAGGCAAATACACAACCAAGCAAACTTGTTTGATACAGAATAAAAAAGGACCACAGCCAGGAACCAGAGACAAACATTAAAACCAAGAAGCAAAACAAAAAATACGAAAACGAAAACGAAAACAAGAACCAACAAAAAAAAAAAAAAACAAACAAACAAACAAACAAACGAACAAAACCAAAACCAAAAATAAACATAGAACAAAATAAAGGAACCGAAACCAAACAGACATAAGAGTGGAATTTTGAAAACAAAAAATCAAGCCCAAATAGAAAAAAAAAAGAAAAAAGGAAAAACCACAAACACACAAAACACAACACAACACAACACAACGAACAAATGAACGAACAAAAAATGAAAAATGAAAACGAAAAAAACTTGAAAAATAAAACCGACACGAACCTCGAACTGGTCCGGAAAGTGAGTTCTGAAATGGTCTGCGGCGGCAAAAGCGTCAAGGAACGTGCTCTCGCCGCCTACGACCCCGTCCTCAAACTCCACGCAGTGCAGCAGCTAAAAGACAAGGAAGAAATCAAGAACGAAATTAAACACATGTTTAACATGTGTAAACGGAGGAGGCGGTGGGGGGTAGGGGGGGGGGGGGGGGGTCCCTTGTCAGAAGGGAAAAGAGATGCCTCAGGGGAAGAAAGAGAGAGGATTGCCATAGGGGAGAGGGGTATAGAGGTAGACACATACCAATATGATAGAAATGTAAGAGATAGAGATGGGAGGGTGGAGGGGGGAAATAATGAGAGAGAGAAAGAGAGGGAGTAGACGAGGGAGAGAAGCGGATGGAAGGTATACGAAGTAGGTAGACAAAGATAAATATATGGAGAGAGATAAGGAGAAGAAAAACAGGAGAGATTAGAGAACAAACAAGCATACCGTATGAACAGTTCGCCTAAGGACGACAGGCAAACAGACAGACAGACAGACAGACAGACAGACAGATAGACAGACAGACAGACAGACAGACAGACAGACAGACGGACAAACAAACAGACAGACAGACAGACAAACAGGCAGACAGACAGACAGACAGACGGACAGACAGACAAACAGGCAGACAGGTAGACAGGCAGACAGGTAGACAGGTAGACAGGTAGACAGACAGACAGCAGACAGACAGACAGACAGACAGACAGACAGACAGACAGACAGACAGACAGCAGACAGACAGACGGACCGACAGACAGACAGACAGACAGACAGACAGACAGACAGACAGACAGACAGACAGACAGACAGACAGACAGACAGACAGACAGACAGACAGACAAACAGACAAACTTGGACCGCCTTGGCTTCCCGACATTACGGTACCTCCCCACCTCCCTCCCCCCCCTATCGCAACCGTGGCTCGCCTGCAACCCCGGTGGACTCTCGTAATAGGCGAGGTCCATGTGGAGTCGGAGTCCCTCGGAAGTGTAAGCCATGTTGCGGGGATTTTTCTGACGTCGCGAGGGGGCAGGCGGGCGGGTGGGAAAAGGGGTGGCGAAAAACAAATTAGAAAAAACGTTTATATTCAAGTTTTTTGTGAGTTTATTGCTCGCATACCTGTATTTTAAAGTGTGGTATTCTACTTTCACTGTACGTAGTTCCAACGTATAAAAAAAAATAACGTGTATGATACGAGGAGGAGGATTTCGAGGAGGAGCAGGAGGGGGGGGGGGGAGGAGGAGGAAAACGAGCAGCAGGAGAAAGAGGAAGAACAAGAGGAAGAGAGATACGATGATGGGGAAGGGTAAGGGGGGAGGAAGCGGCACGGGAACGTGGCGCGAGAGCCGTCGCACATGCAGGCGCAAAGGCGCAGGGGCAGGGGCACGAAGCGTCACCTGAGAGACCACGTCGAAGGTCTGGCCGTACAGCATCTCGTGGGAAACGGGGGCGATGCGACGGGTGAGTCCGGCAACGGTGCCTTCCTCCGTTCCCACGTTTTCTAGCAAGAAGACGCCTGTCCGGTTCAATTTCTTCAAAGCCGCGTACAAGGCTTCGTCGCTCTCCATGTACTCCGGACCGTCCACCTGATTGAGGAGGGGGGCGGGGGGGGGGGGGGCTAGTGCTGTTGGTGGTGAGGCTGTACTCGTTTGTGCTGTGCCTTAAGCATTTGACCATTTGTTGAGACGATCGCTTTAGCGACCGGAGCCGCTGGGCGGTGGGGGGGGGGGTGCTACTCATTGTCGTGCACGGCCGCTAGTCGTATATGACCATTAGACCCCGCATCCCTACATTATGGCCGGGTACGGAGCACGTTGGGTTTTTCACCAACCATGGCAGAATTGCTTTGCCACCAAGCCGCGAAGCCGCGTGATGGTATTGGGCGAGTCGCATGGAGGGTGAGCTGCATCCTGCTAAGAACCGCCTCTGAGGCGGACTTGCATATGGACGACAGCTTCAATGAGTTAATTTAATTTCTGGTGTGGCCACTTCCGGAGACAGCAATGGGTTTTACTATGTAACTGCCTCGCGGGTACCTTACCATATGCACACTACGTGATACGATCGTTCCCCTTGTGCGGAGCAAAGGTTCTCCACCCCGCACAAATGATCTAACTCGACCGCCAGCTTTGGTGACCGCCGAGAAAAAAACGGTACCCTGGTTGCCTAGCTCACGCACTGAGAGGCATGTTTTACAGCGTCGTTGCCAACCGACGCCAACCCAACCTATAAATATATCATACATTTATAGATGGGGGGGCCGTGGGGGGGGGGGGGGGGGGCTTAGTCATTTGACCATTGACCACGCATCCCTTTCGAGACGGAGCACCGTTCCTGCTCCTAATAGAGACACCTCCAACACTTGGGCGCTCATTACGTTGTTTCCATACCAGGTATAGTACTAATAAACTTTTTGCTAATCTTATCCCCTTCCTGTTTCGCCGCCTGTGGCCACCATCTAACTCCTAAGATAGCGATCGTTTTCTCGCTACTATTTAGTGTATCAAACTGCTCCATGTCACACTCGTTTATTTTTATCATCTCCTCTAACACATCCCTTTCCTCCTTGTACCTTTCACATTCTCCCACTATGTGAATTCTGCTCTCTATGGCTTTGCCACATGGGCACATTTGTGCATCTACTTCCTCCTCCTCCCGGCTACTGATATACCTCCTTCTTCTTTCTGGCAGGTCCAGGTCCCCTACACGAAATCGCAATTTCAGCGTTCACGCGAAGTCCATCGGGCCGTGCAGATACCTTTTCATTCCTATTCCTTCTCTCAACCCCCCGTATATCTTCAAGTGTTCTTCCCCTTCCACCTTATTTCTTAGCGCTAGCCTTTCCCTTCTTTCTATCCTTTCTTTTACTTCTGTCTAGTACCCGCTAAATTTATCTATGGCCAGCATCTCTTTTTGGTTTCCTATATCCTTCCATACTTTCTCGACTACGCTATCCCACCTTATTCCAGCTCGCCCTTTGGCTACTTTCTCACATACAGCTTTATCAGCTGTGGCTGGCAACCTCTTATTTGGCATGTTCTTTACTGAGCCGTGGGGGGGGAGGGTTCTTGGGATTGTTATTGTGCTTCGTGGCAGACATATCCTTTATCTTTCGACACAGCATAACAACAACAACAACAACAACAACAACAACAACAACAACATTCTAACCGTCAGCGGGCACAGGGGCAGGAGAGAGGGGATACTCGAACAACCGCACCTCGCCTCAAGATATACACCGAAGTGGAAAGTTCGTCCTTATTTTCAGGGAGCAAAACGAAAAACGCCAACCTTTCGGCTGCGAAACACCACCAACGCCCACCACCACCACCACCACTACCACCTAGCACAACCACCCCATCATCACCCACATCACCACTACCGCCAACACCACCCACCAACATCAACACCACTAAAACCAACACCAACACCAACAACACTAACCATGCAGAGGAGTCGCACACATCACACGCACATACACACATACACACACAAAAAAAAACATCGACACGAAAAGCGACCACGCATGCGCGCGACGACACGCATGCAATGCGCTCGGCCGCCAAATAATACACACTACAACACAACTCACACACCTGCTGTATACAACCACACGGAAATGTGCCAAAGAAATACTCCCCCGTTCTCTCTCCCTCGCGGCGACGGTGGCTGGCTGCGCCTCTCCGTGAACCTACCCAACCTCCAAGCAAAATACACCACACAAAAACATGATCCATCCAACTGCACGATGACCCTTATCCCCCTTTCAGAACCCCCCCCCCCAGTTTACTCGTTGGGGATTAACCATTTCACATGCGGGAAAGATCACGATCTACTGCAGATCCTATTGAGATGTTGTGCAAGATCTGGATATACGTAGTGTGGGGATGGATGTCACCCAGGAAACCTGTCCTTAGATCATGCAGATATATGTACAATGGATACCCCCCGAGTTAACAGCGCCCTGTGACAAGAACGAAACAGGCGTTCTTAACTGCATATTGCTCTTATCTGTAGTGGAAAATATATACGATAGCTTTTAGTATAGGTGGGACAAGCCGTTTTGACTGCTCTCACCTCCAGAATGCTCTTAACCCCTCAAGAATCGGCCCCCCGTTTTTGGAAACCAACTACTTGGAATTAGTGCGGGATACGTTTCGCGGTTCTAAAAGGGATAACTTAGGCGCTCTTTTAACTCGGGGTACCCACTGTATACGACTCCCGCGCGATAGCAGGAACTAGATCATACAGATCAGGAATGTAGCTGTATCTGCCCCGACAGATCGATGTATCATCAACCGGGAATCGATGATCTGCCCCATCTGTGAATGGTTTGGAACTGCACTAGCGTGGGACAATTTGTGGAGTGGCAAAGAGTGTATTACGAAGCGAGTCGCAAGTGTACACAGCTGCCTTAAACATACCTGGGAGGAGATACGTAAGCCGCATACCTTATATGAGGGCATTTTGCCGTACTTTACGAGCTGTGTAAAGCCGGAGATCCTTCGCCGTCAGGCAAAAAAACACCCCCGAAACTACAAACACCTACCTGGTATATACCAGGTATATAGTCTACTAGGGAATAAGTGGCCCTCCCGCCCCCACGGCGGTAGGGCCAGATTGAAGCAAGTAGTAATGGAGATGATAGAGGGTCGAAATAAATATATAGGAATAAATAGGAGACAAATTGACGGCGAAGGTTAATAGGAATACAAATAATGGTGAAGAAAATAGAAACGATGGGGAGATAAACACAACCAAAGATACAAGAGCTGCCAAACAGTTACACTTTGCGCATAGGTTTCCTTTGTTTCCGTGGTTTTCTGCTTTCGGGAATGGTATGAGTGGTCAACGCTGAAGCTCATGCTGCACATTGTCGGATGGCAAAGATGATGATAATAATGATAATATATCATACGCTGAAGAAGACAGGAGAAGACAAGAAACAATAACGAACATATAAACACAAGACTGTCAACGTGATAACTCCGGAATTAAAGAAGAGTAAACAACGTCGACAGCTCTAGCACAAAGCGTGTAGGGGCAAACCTGTCCTCGGTTGTCAATATTACAATGTCGGCGGATTTCCGAAGTCTAGATATAGGCCAACATACGAGTAAAACCATCCGTGCATGAACACATCCCTGCGTAAATATAAACGATCTTGCTCAACGACTGTGGCCTTGGCTAGGGTGAACAGTCACCGTCGCCAGTGTACGAGAGAGTGCTGTGTGCTGTCTTACGTCCTCATATATCACTCGTATACCTGCACATACATACTCGTACGAAGTGCTTCTTGGAGCCGGGTCGTGGATACCAAACAACACATATACTACTGTACCGTACGTCAACTCAACACTACTATGATACACCATCATCAGCACTTATACGAGTACCATCACCAGTGTGGTACGAGAGGAGAGTGTCTTATGAACTCGTATACTCGTACATATGATATATACCTGCACATACATCTTGTCGGAGATCCCCGTAAGGATCTCCCATGCAAGTATCACCAATTCACCCTGTCATTAGATCTCCGTATCTTATCGTGCAAACCAGATCTCGTGTGATCAACAACCTGGCGTCTCTTCGACGCGTACACAGACAAGAAGGAAAGTGCCACAGGCTCAAGCTGTGAACCTGGAGCCCGTATTCATACTTGTATTCATACGAGTACGCATGTACGACGGGGATGCGTAGTTGATACCAGGTTCGTTCATACCAGGTACCAGGTACCAGACACATACATACTCGTACATACGTCCTGTACTCGTACGACGACGGGGATACTTGGTTTTTTATACCAGATACGTATCATATACAAGAAAAAAATCGCATTTTTTCAAGTTTGACATTTTGACATATCGATCGACAAACCCAACGACTGCGTCATAAACTCTGAACGCATCGCGCTGGTGAGGACCTCCGATCCACCCTACGAGCGTAGTGCCACAGTTCTCACGCCTCGGTCGATGATATGCGGAGGGCGCAGAGCAGGCGTCTGACGAAAACACAGTTGGCAGCTGAGTTCAAAACAGAACACGAAATCTCTATGCGATCGCAAGAACGCGTGTTTTAAGGTTTTTCGACGAAGACCGTCGGACGCCGCAACCAACCGCTTGCCCCCTAGACTACGAATCGTAATGATACCTTCGAGGCCGCTATGTACACTTGCTGGCCTTGCCTGGTACGAAGGTCGTTAGTCGTGGACTGAGTCTATGTCGAGATCCAAGGTCAATCGTCGCGTGCAGAATATATGTTCTATTTGTGGTTGATTTGGGAATTGGGCATCAAAGCGAACTGCTGTACAGTACGAAGATTTTTTTTTTTCATCAGCGCTACTCTAAATTGCTATGATAAAGTGGGCATCAAATATCACTTGATTAAAGTATTGTTTTTTGGGCATCAGACGAACTATATATAATAGATAGATATACTCGTACGAAAACATGCGTTGTGTTGTTTTGTTTTTTACCTATCTTATCTTATGACCTTCCACTCCACCAGCGCAGACAGCAGTTGACGACAGCAGTTTCCACTTAACTCAGCCATCAACGAGAGCCGCTACTAGGGGGGATCATACACATACAGTACTGTCGTAATCAAGAACCAAATATGGTGTGTCACCATTAGGGGGGATGTATGATTTTTGGTTCCATTGTGGATTCTGATTATTATACTATTACGTACGGGGGGGGCATAGTAAATAGGACCAAATGGTGTTAGAAAAAATAGATAAATGTATAGGTTTTTGTGTGTACCGTAGGTCCTATTTACTACATTAGCCCACCCCGTAATATACCCCGCCCCCGCAACATACATGTATATACGTACCCTATCTTAATAGGTACGGTACCAGGTATATACCTGGTATGTATATATCAGGCACCGTACCGGTAAAAACGGTGCGTACAGGACGCGTGCTATGTGCGATAGAGGTATACCTTTTTTTGGCTGAAACGTTTTCTGAAATGAACGGGCTTTTAGAACTGCAGTCCCGTTTCGGGGAAAAATTACTGAGAATTAGAGTGGTTTGTCCCCAAAACGGGACTGCGGTTCTAAAAGGGTCAACCCCAAAATCGTCGTATTTTCATTCTTATGTTGCAATCTTTCTTTCGTTGTATAATCAGGCCATGGGGTTTGATTGCTCATCAGGTACGTACGTAAGACTTTTATTTTCCTCCAAAATCATTTTTTGGGTGGGATACAGAGCTCCTCAAGTGACCACCATCAATAAACAAATGGTACACCTCTACCTTAAGATAGCATATCAAACAGCTACGTACAGCCAGTAGTACGTACCTTTGGGATGGCGTCCCACGCGCACAGCGGGGTCGGCCAGGTCCCGTGGCTCCTCTGGTGCAAAGCCGCGGGAGAGTTGTCGTGGGCGCTGAGCCAGTCCGCTTTGTACGTGCTCACGTGGCCATCCGACCACGTCACGCTCATCCGAGACTCCTCCGTAGAAATCTGCCACGATGCATTTGTCGTCACGGCATTAGTAATAGTATACCGGTATATATACAAGGTTACTGCGCCTTGCGGCGCATCGCTTCAATGAAAGCGGTCCCAAGACCGGTTTTAACCGGTTTTTGGAACTCCAGCAGGCGTGTTCCGAGTAACCGGCAAAAAAAATGCGCGGTTTTACCGGCTTAAAACGGTTACCTTAAAAAAAAGGAATAAAAACGCGGCTTAATATTAATATCCATTTATATCATATCCATTTATATCATACCTGGTATCCATTTATATTATAATATCCATTTATCCATTTATATTACTATTACAATATCCATTCATCAATCCTTTTATGTTACAATGCTGTTGCTGCAGAGCACCACCCCCCCAAAAAACCCCATATATCCCCGCAGTAACGACAGCTCAGCAGCAATGAATGGGTCGGGTGAAACCCGGTGAACGGCACGACTAACTCCCTAGGTTCCATCATTATCATTAAGGGCTATTGCCAAAATTAAGCATCCATCCAAGTACCCAGTAACCCCCGCAAACCCGCGCATGCAAAATGTTGTAGCTTCACTGCAAAATGGAGCGCATGCAAAAATAAAATATTGTCGCCCTATTCCCCTAGCCCTCCGAAAATCTATGCTAGAAGCACCCGTAATATGGCTCGCACTTATCAAGTGCACAAGTTATGAATTGCAAGTGCACAATAGCCCTGATCCCCAAGAAAGTTCCCTTGCACTTTACCTGGTACTCGGTATTAAGTGGCCAACAACGCTATCGCTAAAATTTAAGGGTCCATCCCAAGTACCCGACAGCACTACCCCCGCGCGTCGGTAACAGAAATGAAATATGATAGCCCTATTCCTCTAGCCCCCCAAGAAACCAACCTTGGAACTCGTACTCGGTATCGTACTCGGTATCAAGTGCACAATATACCTGATTCCGTGAAATAGATAATGGTAAAGCAGAAATGAAATAGTAGAGCCCTACGTATTCCCCTACAGTAGGCAGGTCAAGGTGCAAATGCAGCACAGGTGCTCATCATATACTTTGCAGGTGCTCGCTGAGAGGGACATACGCAAAAAGTCCGCTCTCTACGATAATAGCCCTTAACCGATCTTCCTGCTGAAGTGAACACCAGAATCATCCAACGTCCAACGTACTACTGTCGCACGTGCTCATTATACATACAGTATGGGCAAAAAGGTCGCAGCTCAAGGTGCAAATGCGGCACAGGTGCTCAGTATATATAGGTGCTCGCTGAGAGGGACCTTACATAGCTGTCAGAATTCAGTTTATGGGTCAATAGTCATAGGTGCTCATTATATGGTTGGCGCAAAAAGGCCGCAGCTCGCTCAACTTGGCGCTCAGAGCTCCAAATGCGGCACAGACAGGTAGAAATGTTGCCTTGAATGTGAATTGTGTGTCAAACCGGCCAAGGATGTTTTTCAGCGATCTGTTAGGTCGTATAATTGTCAAATTGTTATATATATATTGTATATTTCGAGCGAACTGCGAGTTTTTTTCTTATAATTTTGACGGCGCTAAAAAGCGGGGGGGGGGGGGGGGGGGTTGGAGTCGCCTGAAGCGTCCGCGCCCCCGCCGCAACATTCTCAAACAGGTGGAACGTACATATTATACCTACGTAGTTTTGGATTTCGCCCAAAAATAATTTTAAAACAGATTTCGAGAAAGTTCCAATACAGGCATAAATAACGCACACAAGTTGACGACAGCTGCGCAGATCCCGCTGCACGAATTTCCAGCGACACCATACGCTAGTTTCACACACATAATTACAACACATTATCAATACTCCCCTGATGATGCTGCTGCTGCTGTACCTACTCCCAAGTTCTCGAAAAAAAAAAGTCGGAAAAACTTATGCCAGGGGTACCAGGTATATCACAACACATCCATCCCCAAAACAAATCTCAAAATTGGGTAAAATTTGACCCGAATGTTGACCCCAACAATTTGGATAAAAAAAGTTACATATCTCAGATTTGTTTTTTTGTTTCTGTATGTCAGCTTCCTCTATTAAAGATTATTAGATGTAACATACTTTAAATGAACCAGGGAAAGTACCGAGCTCGCCATCCATCAAGCCAGGTAGTACTCCTTCCTTATCACAGGGATGAGAACGAGAAGCAAAAATAAAAGGATAACGAAACCAAACACGCAACAGGGCCGCGTTCGAAGCAGCTACAACAGAGGTGCGACTATTCAGGGTGGGCTAATGTGATGTGGTGCGTTAAAGCTATACTTCTAGATGATTGAGTTTTGGGACACCACATCACAGGTGCGCGGTACGGGTAGTCTAGACGAGTTCTACTTACTAGTCGGCCTGAACCTCGCACCCTGTCGGCTGTCTCCTTTCTGCTCTCATCAACCGCGGTTTCCCCCCGACTGTTGCCCCCCCCCTTCCCATTTTCCCTTGTCCAACACCCGTGGGTGATGTCGTACAGCGAATGTTACTACTATTACGAGAGTAAATACCTACGGTACACACAACCCCTATATATTTCCCTATTTGTACTAAGAACATCTATCTGGTCCTATTTACTATGGTCTCCCGCATTACGGTGCTGTGTGGTACAACAAGCAGTTGCTACAGTAGCGTTGCGTGATATCGGATGCGGTATTTTTCGCGCACCGCTGCCATTCAGCAGATCTCAGCGCTCTGGCTGTGATGAAATTGCAACTTGCAACAGCAGTTGCAACATGCAACAATACTGCTGTACTGCTGCGTCTATATGTCTATATACAATGGACACATCGATCGATTTAAAAAAAAACGCAATAAGACGAAGTGCAACGGGTCGCCGGAAGACTGTGACCGCACTATCGCGGGAACCCGCACGCGCACTTTACTACGGGATAGTGTGGTACAGCACTATCTTGTGTGGCTGAAAGAAATAGTGCGGTACCGCACTATCACGGGATATATGCGTATGTGTGTGTTCTTCACATTAAACCGTCCCTTCTACCCGTCGACATCCAGCACACCCAGTGTCTGTGCCGATTCTTCATCCCAGAGAGATACCAGTTATGTGGTCACAAAAACTACGACACAGCAGAGATACTACTGCAGTAATAAGCAGAGCAGACAATGCAATTCCATATATGACAGGCACGGCCTACCCTGCCAGCAATCCAGCTGCGTGTAAGAGAAAAAAGAAAGAACAAACAAAAACGATAACAACTAACAACCTAAACAACAGACAAAGAGAGAAAGTGTCGTGCTTCTCCCGGAGGAGATGTGACAAAAAAATAAAATAAAATGAAATGAAATGAAATGAAAACAACGTAAACATACTCGTAGCACGACTAAGAACGAAAGGGAAGGATAAGCAACCGAAGCACACCCCAAAAGCACCTTCTACTCGTAGGCAGCCCGAAGAGGCAGGCTTGTATGGAGAATTATGTCTGTTGTGTACTGGGTACATCACACAGCTACTCGTATGATACCCTGAACAGTGCGGGGACCGCATTAAAGTGGATCAGAACGCTTCGTACTCGTGCGGAGAATGATAAAGTGACCAATGACCAAACTAGTCGGTCGCCCCGATGGTCTAGAGGTAACCTCGAACGCTTCTGAACGTTGATGTCTGGAGTTCGAATCTCACGTGGGTCGGACTTTTGAGTTTATTTGCAAAAATAAATAAAAAACGGAATCAACTGCTGAGAGCGCCAATTAATAGTAGCGTGGGTAGGCACAATTCGATGCGAGTCGACGAGGGAAGGAAAGGCTGAAGTCTTCTCGCGATAAAAATGCAAGGCAAGAACCGTAGTGGGGGAGGAGGGAGAGGAGCCTACTTTGTGACCCCGGATCTGAGTTACGACTAGGGAGGAGAGAGAAAAGAAGGGCGAAGATAATAAATGGGATGGACAAAAAAAAAAAAAAAAAAAAAAATGCCACTTCGTAGGCCGTACGACACCACACAGCACCTACGCCTACGATATACGAGGACGGGTATACGTACATATAGCATATAGCACGTTACATAATTTATTTCAGACTGTTTAATTTTAATTTTAATTTATTTTTTATTATTTCTTCCCCCACAAATAGACACACACTTCCTGAATTCTACAGCCTCAGATTGTGTCCCCCTCATACGGGATGTACATCCTACATGAGGACATATAGTAGTACGCGCGATCGAAGTATTACACTCAGCTAGCAAAGATGAGCTTCGACGAAATCCTCGAGCTCACAGCTGTTGTTTTTTTAATTTTTTAATAATTACTGCTGCTGTGCACTGCTGCTGTGCACTGCTGCTGTGCACTTGCAGTGTCTTTTTGTTCTTGCTCTGGGATACGGCTTGTTGTGTCGTTGTGTTCTCGTACCTGGTACGTTGGCATTTCACTTGTTTTTTTACCGATTTAATGTGCGATTATTGTTTTCGTTTTTCTGTGTTCATCAACAGCAATCTGTGATCACGTGACCACAACAGAATTACGAGCATCTCCCTTCGTATGTACGTAGGATTATTAGGAATCAGCGTCAGGACAGACACTGCTGGGTGTACTGGTGGCGTAGATGGGTAGGAAGAACGGTTGGTTGGATGCTATGGGATATGGCCCTCTTGGATGTGAAGACAACACACCCATCGCACTACTCGTACGTACAGTCAGTACGAGTACTCGCATGTATAAAATGCATTTAATGCGTAAATACGACCAACACGACTGACTTTCGTCCATCTCTCTCCTCTCACCGCCGTCGGCTTCAGGTCCGCTCCCACGTCACCCGGGAAGACGGTACGCTGTCCGCTCTCGTGCAGGCAGGACGGGCAGTTGACCCTCAGCCAGGTGAAGTCGTAGTGCGAAGTGCGACCGTCTTCCCACTGGATCAGCACGGACCGGTCGACTTCGAGAATGTCGGTGGAATCAACCACTGCTGCTGTTGTCGCTCCCCCCCTCAGGGTGGAGCAGGTGGAGAAGCGTGACCGTAAGAGCCGCGGTGTCGCCGCCGCGGCCGCAATGGACCTCGATAGAAACATGCTGCAGTTGTCCGTGGTTGTGGTGTTGCTGGGGCACCGTCGGGCAGGCAGCCTGCGAGCGAGCTGGAGCAGTGCACGCATTGTTGTTGCTCTCGAATCCTTCCTACTTGTAGAGATCTGCTGTAGTAGCGCTGCTGCTTGGTGCTGTGATCTTGTGTGACAGCTTGGCGACTCTGCTCCTGGGCCCTGCTGATTGTCACCGATTGTTTACCAGATTGTTTTTCGAAACATGCGATGTTCTCGGTTATTTCTAGTGGAATTTCTTGGTTTGGTTGCGCGCGGCGGAAGAGGAACTGCGGAGAACGGACGTAAACCGGAAGCAGCGGTTGGATGTGTTGGCCGTGCAGATTTGTCCTCCACCCTTTTGCTGCGAGACTGAAGCGAAGATTTTTTACTCTATCGGAGCAATGAGCGCAGCATCACCCATTCCGAACATTTTGAACTTCTCTCGTAGGTTGGCAAGTCTATAATCAGACGGGACAGAAAACGCCAGCCATCTACCAATCATATCGCTTTATTAACGGGAGCCAC
>MEHQ01004194.1:0-92962 GCA_008828725.1 Saccharina japonica
GTTGTGTGCGTGCTTGGCATGGGCTTCGGGCATCTCGGCAGGGCTTCGGAATGGCGTTTGAGGCCTGTTTGGGCCCGCGGGAGCGCGTTCGGCAGGCGCATTTCGACTCTACCCCCAAATGGCTGTAAAAACAGGGGGGTATATCCCCAAATGACCATTCCCTTCTGGAAAGTTCATTTATTAGTAGCATTTGAGGACGAAAGGTCAAATACGTCGTATCATGTGGTAAATGGATGACCAACACCAGTACGATATGATTGGATACTACGGTAAGTACGTAAGGAGATCACGAGTAGGAGAGGATTAATTAGAGTTGTCTCGAGTTGAACGAACGCACGCAGGAGTTAGAAGTTCGCTAGCCTGGAGTCCTCTCTGATCGAACGACAAGATGGCAAGCCAGCGGGGTCGGGTCAGACTGTTGTAAGGGAGTATCAGGCGAGTGCAGTCAGTATTCAAGGGTTGGTAGGCGGCCAGTGAAGCAGAAGAATAAAGAAGGCTCAATTACAAAGGATTTGTCAATCATACTATAATACACGACTCCAAGCAGAAATGCATGTACACTCTACACGTAAAAGACGGAAGAACCTGCTCCCGTTTGTGATACCTTTTAGTGGACAAGTTGGCGAGGCCACGGCGCCTCGCTATTAATAGTGAGACTCGCCAAACCGAGCGAGTCGAGTCCATTTACTATTTCACTGGCGTCGTTATGGATACCGCCTTTTGGGGTGTGTGCTTGCAAACGCTTGGAGTCCCGGTCGGAGAAACGAATGACCATTTCCGAGTTGTAGCCATTGTCATCACGATCGTATATTGTAACGCTCGACATTTCTGATCATATCGCTGTATAATACTGCTGTATACCCCAGTACAGCAGTACTGCTGATGCGCTGAATTATGCTGCTGCTGTATCGCCGCACACGACAGTTTGAGCTCAATTGTCTGCCTCGTTTTCGGTTTCCGCAACCTTGCCTTCCGTTGCTGGCGGCTTCTCACTCCAGCGCGTACGTCCGCGCGTTGTTTTTATCACTCGTTAGGCGATACGAGCCCTTCCGGGCATTGCTGTGGTGTACGAGTAGTGGCAAACGTTGTACATACATACCAGTCAGGGTTGACAGCATCACACAGCAGTCACAAGCGTTGGGCCCCAGCGAAATCAACTTTTATTTCTTCGCACATACGAGCAAATACGCTCATTTTCGGGTAGTCCGTCACCATAGAGTACCGACGACGTAGGAGGCTGTGTTGATACGGCCTCAGGCGCCAGGCGAGTGCTTGCGCAGGCAGACGAGCTCAAGGTGCTGTTATTCTCCAGCAGTAGACATAAACCAGATATATATATATTTTAGGACTTCGAAGTGGCGAGCAGAGAGCACGCGACAGACGATCGGATAGAACTGGCACGCATTCTACTTCACTAAAGCCTCACCACATATATGAACTCCCTAATATATGAAACCGTCATTGTACCTGCTGTATCGAGTGCAAGCACAATCAATATCCTCCCTGCTTTGCAGTCGATACTGTGTGACACCACACATCCGCAGTATACATACCGAACAAGTGTACAGTCCCATCAACTAATATCCTCCCTGCATGATGGACAGTATGGCAATAAAGCATCGCAAACATGGTCACACCTCACAGCTGTCCCGAAAACCCAAATAATTCGCGACGAAGAAAATATCGGGCACATTCAAATCACGTAGCCGAATGTGACCACAATGTCCCAAAAGCCTGGCAAGCAAATTCAAAGTACCGAATAACACAAGATTAAGGTAAAACGCTCAAGCAAATTCAAGTACCGAATAGCGCAGAACTTCAAGGCAATTATTCAAATTCAAATACGCACAATCTAAAGCATACTGGCTGCAAACTTCAACAATGCTATCCAAGACACTCAGTCTGCGTAACTAGGGCATAAGGCGCTGCGGTAATCAGACTGTCATCAGCTCGGTGTCAACAGGTCGATACGGTTTTGTGGCAGTAAGTACTAACAGAAACAAAATAAAAAATTCAGAGACAAATTGAACATACTGTGCATTCAACAATCTTCCAGGACATCAGCTGCGCAAACTAGGAATAAAGGCCTCGGTAATCAGGCGGTCATCAAGCTCAGGTGTAACAGGTCGATACAGGTTTGTCAGTAGTACAACTTCAGATACTCACTGCAGTTGCAAGAGGCTCGAAACGATCTGAAAAATCCTCAATACAAATCTCATACCGGTACAATGTATTCTCGAACTACCAGAACCAGGCCGTTATCATCATTGAATATCTCCCTGACATCACCCATACAGCTCCGCGAGTGCACGTTTCGGACAAAGAACAGTATATCCGCACAGGCAGTATCCACTATTTTAATCAGTAAACAGGCAGAATTTCAATGCCCGAAAACATCAATGCAAAAACGCAGCAATCAACTTAACCGCACCAGCGCCAATCAGAAACGTCATTCTAATATCCTCCATTTCGAATGCCTGCGTTCAAATCAGTCAAACGCAGTCAATCATGTAATTCGCGAACTATCGCAGAAAAGTCGCCAGGCAGACAGCCGAGACGGTATGACCATTGAGATTATCTGAAACTAAATTAATAAATCTGTTCGCTCGAAAACTGCTTAACATATTGCATCAGAAAGTTCGCGAGTGAAAGGGGAAAAGGCCTCTTGCTGTTGAGTGCTTTGGTCAAGAAATCCGCGTGTTGTTCCATCGGGTACATGGCACAATGGCAAACTCTCCCCGAAACACAAGTTCTCTCAGAAAGTGGTGTCGCACGTCGATGTGCTTTGAGTTCGACGTGCACACCGGGTTCTGTGCCAGGTGCCTCGCCCCCTCGTTGTCCTCGAAAACTGTGATGCACGGTGCACTAAGGCCTGGAAAGATGAAGCACCACACGTACCTCAAAACATTGCTTCCTTGATGGTGTCAGCGAGTGCAACGTACTCGGCTTCAGTGGTAGAAAGCGTGACGCATTTCTGTGTCCTCGAAAACCAACATACACTTGCACCCGCACACATCACAGCCCCACCCGAAACAGACCTCCTATCGGTGGCCTTGTCGGCATAGTTCGCGTCCGCAAAAGCTACCAGCTCAAGTCCACCTCCCCTCTCAAACGTAGTACCAAAATCACTCGTACAAAACACGTACTCTAAAATACCAATCGCAGCCTTCCAGTGAACCTCTTTCGGCGAGTTTGAGTACCTGGCTACCGCTCTTACAGCGTTCGCGACGTCCGGCCTGGTTTGGTTCGCAAGCCACATCAAGCAACCTACAAGCTCGCGAAAAGGCCAGTCACCCTGGGGTTCATCCTCGTCAAAGTTCTCGAGCTTCAGGTCGGTTGAGAGTGGGGTCGCCCTACCAGAACACACCCCAAACTTAGTTGCGGTGTTTTCGGCGAAAGCTTGTTGCGAGATCGTCAAAGTTCCAGCTTTCAAATCCCTCACAAAACGACAGCCTGCATACCACTTCAACTCGCCCAGGTTGTTGATGGGGACAAGGCGGTTCAGGTAATCGCAGAACTGGTCACATCTACTCTTCTCTCCCACCGCAAAATATCATCCACATGCACTACTGTTACTATGGTCACAGAGCCAGACTCGACCAGTCGCGTGACGCATGCATCGGCGAGACACTGCTCAAATCCAAGGCTCTTCATGTAAGTGACAAGGTGGTTGTGCCATGATCTCGACGCCTGCTTCAAGCCGTAGAGACTGCGGTTCAGCCGCACTACCTTACCAGACATCTCTCCGCAGCCCTGTGGCAAGCGCATGAAAACATCCTCGTCAAGGCTCGACTGAACGAACGCTTGTTCGGCATCGAAATGACACAAGTCCAAGTTCAACTCGCAAGCAAGGGCACCTAACAAGCGAATGCAGGACGCTGCAGGCGTCGGAGCAAAAGTCTCAAAGAAATCAATACCTTCACGTTGGTTGAAACCCCTTGCCACCAGCCTCGCTTTGGCCCGTACCACGTCGCCATGCTCGTTAGTCTTCCATGCGTACACCCACTTCGCTGAAATGACGTTGAGCCCACCTGGCTGCTACGTGTCCCCAAACGTCCCCGCATCCGCTAATCCGCTGTATTCTTTCCCCATCGCTTGGCACCAGATGTCCGAATACTCGTCGGCGCATGCTTCGCGATACGAGTTCGGCGTCGAAAGCTCGTTTGCCGGGCACGTGGGCAGGGGGGGGTTTTGATGCGGTGGAGCTTGGTGAAAGAGTATGTGAGCGATACCCTCTCGCGCCGCCATCAGAGACAGCAGCCCATGCCCCACACCCCCCTGATGGCGCGCGGTCTCACCTCGCGTCCGCCCACGCTGCACCTCGCTCTCCTCCGGTCCTGGGTTGTTATACGCCCCCAGCTCCCGGGTGGCGCGTTGCGAAAACGGCTGCCGCGATGGCGTCTGCTGCTGCGGCTGCGCTGCCGGCACCGGCACCGTCGGGAACGGCGGTGGCGGCGGCGGCGGCGGCGGCGGCGGCTGCAGCGGCGAAAAGAGCGGTGACGGCGGTGGTTGAGGCGGGGGTGGTGACGCTGATGCTCGCACCGGTGCTGGCGGCGGTGGCGCTGGCGCTGGCACTGGTGGACCCGGCGCTGGCACTGGTGCAGCTGGCGCTGGCACTGGTGCTGGCGGCGGTGGCGATGGCAGCTCGAACCATGCTTCCGTCTCTTCCAGGGGTTCCGGCACCCCCGGCGACGGCGTCGGCGCCGGGGGTCCATCTCCCCATGCCGCAGGCAGTAGCCCAATGAACGCCTCCCTCGGGTGCTCCCAAGTAACATCTCGAGAGTACGATCTGCGGCCGGACGGGAGCAGGATCTTACAGCAGTCCGACCCGTGGTTGCTGCCGCTGTTCAAATAAAAGCAAGCCTCCGCCTTCGGGCCTTCTTTGCTCGTCCGCGCCACGTGGTGAAAGCCAGGTGTCAGGAAGGGGAGAAGCCGCGGGAACGGTGCCCTGCCGTAAAATTTCTGATACGGGGAGAGCATGTCCGGCCTGTCCCTCACCCTAGCTGTCATGTTCAGGACGTCGGATGCGAAGGCACACGCTTCCGCCCAGAGAGGCCCTGTCGGCGGCATCGGCACACCACCGAACAGACGAGGGGCCTCCAGACAAGATGCCATCGCAAGCTCGAGCGTCACACCAATGCGGCGCTCGACCACGCCGTCGTGCTTCGGAGAGTTGACGGGAGTGTGTTCGCGGCGTGTGGGTACATGGCGAGAGAGGAGGATCTTTTTGTCAACGGAGTAACTGGGCGACAAGTTTTGGACTATGTGCACATTGACCTCCTCCTCATCCTTGTTTCCCCCAAGCATGACCAACGTCTGAGAGGCCCTGTCAATCCAGCTAAAGTATTCTAAGGGGTCTTCACCCTCTACCATCTTGACGGAGTCAAACTCTATAGTTTTCCTCCTCCTCTCCATGACAGACTGTGGCATGTAGAAGTCAGTCATGATTTTCCAAGCACCACTCGGTGACTTGGCCTCCAGCATTTTTATTAACACTGGGGGGTCTTTTTCGATCGCATCTAGCAGGTACTCGTATGCCAACCTTGCTGCTGCGACCGTCTGGGCCGAATGCTTCAACAACAACTCCTCATGAGTGATGTCATCGTCGCCTACCATTACCGGGTTGTTAGTCTCTCTAACAGCACTACGGCATCCCCTAGCTCCTAGATAGAAAATAAATCTCGGCCTCCACGAATACCAAGCCTCCTTGCTACCATCAAATTTGGGAGTAGGCGCAGACCGGGTATGATTCACAGTAGTGGTGGTAAACGTGCCTGCCTGAGTCTCCTGCCCTGGCCGCACTGTTGTCCCTGCTGCTGCTGTTCTCCTCTGGTCTGCCGCTCTCTCTCTCTCCAAGTCAGCGCGCTGGGCCTCATTCCTCGCGGCTGCATCCGCGCTCGTCGTGGCTGCCAGCTTCGCTGCAGCTAACTCTCTCATCATCGCCTCCATCTTCCCCTCCATCTCCTCACGAAAGGCTGCAACTGCAGCCTCATCCATCTTGTCTCCCTTCTGCCTCTAGCGGCCTGAAACCAGTAACGCGCTATAGCGTGTTGATACGGCCTCAGGCGCCAGGCGAGTGCTTGCGCAGGCAGACGAGCTCAAGGTGCTGTTATTCTCCAGCAGTAGACATAAACCAGATATATATATATTATAGGACTTCGAAGTGGCGAGCAGAGAGCACGCGACAGACGATCGGATAGAACTGGCACGCATTCTACTTCAATAAAGCCTCACCACATATATGAGCTCCCTCATATATGAAACCGTCATTGTACCTGCTGTATCGAGTGCAAGCACAATCAATAGGCTGACCTACGTCGGTGGCACCTTTGGCAGTTTCCCACTTGTAGAAGACAGCGGAGTAACATGACTTCCTTTTGTCGCCGCTGTCTGCCTACCGAGAGTTTAGTGTAGACTCCCCGGTTCGTGTTTTGTCGTATTGCCCCTCTTTCAAGGGTGATGCGATACCTCCCAGACCAAAGTATAGCAAATCTATCAGATTGTCCGAGAATGGTACAACAGTACGAATTGTTACGCAGTTTAGCGGAAATATGCAACCCACCGAGAATAGAGTGGTAGTTTCCGTCGAACAACGAGAAGCAGGTAAACACGGGGGTCATGACCTGCGTTTACCAGCGACTTCAGATCGGAGCATGGATGAGCCATGTTTCGATGCCCAGGCTACTGATATCAGAAAATCAGGAGGAGATGTGGATGATCCCCGGTCGTTTGTACAGACGACCCCGTTGGGTGTGATTGGTAGCGCGGAGCCACGCATAAGCCTGGCTTCACCCATTACACCCTCCCTTATCCGGGGCCAGAAAACAAGGGTGGTTGGCAAGATTCCTTGTTTAGGTGAACTGTAGAGTAATGTTGATTGCGGAGAAGTTTCATACTTCCTTCACCCTTGTCGCTGATCGCTGAAGCAGGCGTCGCGACACCCACGTATGTTTCCAAGTTGGTCGAGCCTGTAGCGCCGACGAAATCCCCTGTGCTGTCGCTTAAACGTCGTACGCACATCCTCTCGATCGGTGGGGATGGCAAGCCGCCGCCTTTGTCGGTTGTAGCAGAAAAGTCGATTTGGTTACCAGCGTGGTCAGAGTCTCATCACGAGGATGTAGACTCACGAAACCCTTCTGCCATAGACACGTTTGTGATAGACACCCCAGTTGTTTGTTTGTTTTTGCCAGCGTTTCACCGTTTCAGAGAGAGGGGTTAAAAAACCGAACCCCTCTCACCAGACACCCCACGTCAAAGTACACGCAGGACCGCATACGAGGCGCTCGCGGGCCGGCAAAGCTTTGATAGATACGGGTCCCCCCCAGTCGTTTGTGTCGTAGTCATTTTTCGAGAGTATGCTTGCATCGGGCGCCGCTTCGCTGTCAGCAGTTCAGCGCGCCTGTAAGCGTCAATTGTCAAGATATATTTGGTCACTGTTTGCATCGAAACACGCAGCAGTCGGCCAGTATCGACGGGGTTATATTTTTCTCGGCTCCTGGAACCTTGGAGTCCGACCGAAGTGGTGGTTGATACAAGTGGATGTCAACTGCCTCTTTCCCTTTTGAATAATATTAGTCTGCCCTCGGGAAACACTATGAGTGCCAGTGTTGTCTCTATCGATCAATCAGTTGGATAACCGGCAGCTCATCGGGGTTCCTGGCATAGGCTAGGGTATAGATCAGGTTTGGTGTAAGATACTCTGGTAGAACCTACAGTCGGTTTCCGTAACCGTCCCACCCAACATAACACCGATCGATGTCGTACGCGGGCATTGGTCGAACGATACGTTTAGCAGGTCGGTATGTCAGCGAGAGGTAAATCCGAATAGTACATAAACGGTCGTATTATAGCGTGTTAAGCCGCGAAAAAAAAACATTGTTTTTGCCACTGATTTCCCTCCCGCTTCCATTTTCGCTGAGGGAGAGGGGATCGTTCGACTTGCCAGATCCATTCCAGGAAAGTTTGAACGAACTCAAGTTTTATGATCGACAATAGGGTATCGTTCGACTTTCCAGATCCATTTCAGGAAATTTGGACGAACTCAAGTATTATTACCGTACGAATCGTCGATAATAGAAGTGAATATAGATCAGCATTAATTTGTCAATATTGTTTTGTTGGTGTGCCGAAGCTTTATCATCAACGGCGCAGGAGCTGATAACAGGCGTTTCCGAACGTACCAACGTCTCGCCGCACAACACGCGCAATATCGTTGGCGTAGCACTGTTTACTGCCCGACAGGTTACGTGTTTTCTTCAGAGCATCAGCAACCGGCAGGATATATTGACGAAAGGCGTGAAGGAGCCCGCAAGTATGTCATGGTGGATATTGGAGGACGGCCGCTAGGAAGCATCCCCAGCGTCCGACCCGAAGGGGGCATCCGATTATCCTACGCCGCCATAATTGTTTGCTTGGGGAAATGTTTTCATGGATTCTGGATAGGCCTGTTGCATGGAACTAAGGTGTTTGATTGGAACCGCTTGCATCAACACCCCCAGAATATGTTGAAGCAGCCGTTTGGGATACAGGGTTTGAGTGGAACCTTTGCATCAACACCCGCAGATTTGTGTTGAAGCAGCCGCCCGGGATATGATAGATTGGAACCGTTGGGTCAACACCGCCATATTTTTGTTGAAACAGCCGTTCGGGATATGATGGATTGGGATTGGAACAGATCACTTCAACACCGCCAAATTTTGTTGAAGTTACTGCTCGGGGAAGGTTTGATTAGGAAGTATTCGACGATTGACTCTGTGTTGGCTGCAAAGGTAATTTCCAGGTTGTCACTCCATGAGACTTTGAGGGGCATACCTTGGTTACTCAATTGCGTCTGAGTCGCCGTTCAGAGAATACTTTCAGGACCGTTGTTTCAACAATGGTTTCACGAACAGGGTTTATTTATAGGAAATGGGGTCGGAAGAATAACGGGAAAAAATGGGATTAAACTTTCTGATTACCGTCAGGTTGCGAAGGAGGTTGAGAACTAATAGCGGAACATAGTAGGATGGGGTTTCGATTATGTTGACGCTTTTTTGGAGTTTCGCATTAAACGTTTCAGTAACATTCAATTTTGACTATCGCCTGTTAAAAGTTGAGGGTTATTGACAAAACATCTTACGTACTGGTCGGTTGTTGCTTTTGAGTAGTAAAAACACTATGTTTACTGCTAAAAGCTAGGGAGAGAGAGTGTTGTAAAACGTTTTAACAGGCAGTGATGGATACAAGAGAGTGAAATAACCTGCTTAGAAGTTTATTGTAGGAAGATGAAAATGCGGAAAGACTGTCCGAAATAGGGTATTAAATGTTCTGGGAAGTTCAGTAATTCATTTAGCATTTGAGGACGAAGGGTCGAATACGTCGTATCATGTGACAAATGGATGAACAACACCAGTACGATATGATTGGATAATAAATACGTAAGGAGATCACGAGTACGAGGAGAGGATGAATTTGAGTTGTCTCGAGTTGGACAAACGCACGCAGGAGTTCAGAAGTTCGCTAGCCTGGAGTCCTCTCTGATCGAACGACGAGATGGCAAGCCAGCGGGGTCGGGTGAAACTGTTGTAAGCGAGTATCAGGCGAGAGCAATCAGTATGCAAGGATTGGTAGGCGGCCAGCGCAGCAGAAGAATAAATAAGGCCCACTTACAAAGGATTTGTCAATCATCTCATAAGACCCGATTCAGAAACGCATGTACACTCTACACGTAAAAGACGGAAGAACCTGCTACCGTTTGCGATACCTTTTAGTGGACAAGTTGGTGAGGCAACGGTGCCTCGCTATTAAAAGTGAGACTCGCCAGACTGAGCGAGTCGAGTCCACTTATGATTACACTCTAGTCTCTAGGAGGTGCTGGGGGTCTTGGATCTACAAGGGAGCGTAGGCATTGCTGTGTTTGCATCACGGAACGAAAGTACTCCGCAGCAATTTTGATTGTTTCGGAGCTCCTGTTTGGTATCTACACTCTGTTCTGACCACGTAGGACGCCACAGACGGTCGAAGTAGAGGCCCAGTTAGCTTCAGCTACTAGCGCTCGGCGTCCTCGTCGATAATCTGAGTTAATAGTTAAAACGGTATCGGCAGCCGGAGAAATTGCAATTTTTCAAATTCGTCTTTGGTTATCAGGGGCATGGTGAGCCATGTTTTAGAAAGAGGCACTTTTCGTGATGAAAAGGCGTCTGATCGATACTCCTCCTGCAACACAAATGTTACCATGACCCGCTGTAGGCTCGCTACAACTACTCATGGGGTAGAGGTCTGAGCACTAGAACTGGATAAATGTCGTTTTCCCTAGGGAGTCATGGAAAGGTAGAAATGTTACCGTAACGTATTTATTGCAGCAGAAAAAACGTATCTGTTCGAAATTTGCTCGTCTTATATATGTTTCCCGAAGGGGCCCCTTAAGAAACGTCAGATTGGCATCCAGGCTCGAAGGCATATTTCGTGCGCCCTCACCAGCAACAATTAATAGCCGCTTTGTTTTGTTCATGAATCTGGAATTAAAATTATTCGCCCACGCCCACGAGTAGAGCCCCGTACTAGTTGGTACTCTTCCTTTATATATCAACCCTTCCAGGCCTCTTCTGCACTTCCAGTGCAACCACTCACTACAACCTCCCAATATGATGACCCTATTCCCCATCCCCTATCAATCACGCCAACGATTCAGTACCTCTCCACAAACTTCATATTTCCTTCGTTCAATCTTCCACGTTTCTTATAGGACAATAACAATCTCTCAAAATCTAAGCGTTTTCGGCGTTTCTTGTTTCTAATATATTTGTACCGCGAGAACCACATATTATGAATATTATGTCACGCTGGAGTTGTACAGGTCAGCCGCAACTGAAGAGTCCAATTAACCCCCCCCATCGACAACAATGCGCAGAACGATGCGGGTACAGCTGGAGCCACAACATGCTGCAATCACGACGAGCTGTGCGAAAAACAACACAACACGCACGAAACTCAAAAACAGCTCAATCAAGCACGCCATACACTCCACCTATACAACATGTACCGGTATATATATTCAGGTATCAGGGGTGTCGAATTGCCATGAAGAAGGGGAACATGTGTGTGTGTGCTTCACATTAAACCTTCCTTTCTACCCGTCGACATCCAGCACACCCAGTTTCCGTGCCGATTCTTCATCCTGAAAAGGTACCAGTTCTGTGGTCACAAAACTACGACACAGATATACTACGCTCCGTGCAGTAAGTAGAGCAGACAATGCAATGCCATATGCATACGATCGTACGACACGCAAGACCTACCCTGCTAGCAATCCAGGTGCATAAAAGAGAAAATATAGAAGAAAAGAAAAGGGAAAAGGGAAAATGGAAAAGGGAAAACATAGAAGAAAAGTAAACATATTAAAGCAAATCAGCAATCAAACAACCAAACAAAAGCATGACAAAAAAAAAACAGAAATTAGGTGTCGTGCTTCTCCCGGAGGAGATGCGACAGCCAATAAAAATCAAATGATATGGAACGAAATGAAATGGACTGAAAAACAGCGCAAAGAAAGCAAGAATAAGAACGACAGGAAAGGACAGGCAGCCGGAGCACATCAAAAGCACCTTCCAGGCAGCCGAGGCAGGTTTGTGCCCGTAATACAGACAGGTTCAACCAGCTAGTCAGCCTGGTACCTATCTTGTCTGCCGTCTCCTTCCTGCTTCCGTCCGCCGCGGTTTCCATGCGAACCCCCCCTCTCCTCCGTCTCCATTCCCTTGGGCGCCACCCATACAACGGATACGTGGCATTTCCCGCTCAGTTCCGTTTCGTTTTCGTGCCATACACGAGAGTCCAGGAAAGAGAAGAGGAAATAACAAATAACAACAACAAATGCATACGATGATATACGTACGCACGTAGCTGAGCAATCAAAGAAAACCCAAAAGATTACGGGGGGGCAGAGAGACAAAGGCAAAAAGCAATCACGGCAAAACAGATAAATAAAACAAAACAAGTAATGCGAGGGGCTGTAGCATCGCTGTCGTGCCCCCCTGGAGAAAACCTACGACAGGTGATCGGTAAACCGGTGCATGGGTTAGAGACGCAGGAAAATGATCCTCGATGCCGCCATCGGCGCGTGCAGAAAATAAGTTGAAAATGTGTATTATTATTGCCACCTCCGGAGAGGATGATGGGAGGAGGAGGGGGAATATCGAAGTCAAATCCGAAGTGACCAAGCGAGACTCTTCCTCCCCCATGCTCGCCTCGTCCCCGAACCATAAAATAGCGACAAGCGCTCTCATCCCATACTTTGTCGTAAGTCTATCGTACCATACAAAACACTCACGCGACTGAGCCATACATACTGCCCCTACTTTGCGGTGCCACATATTACGGGTTCTAATATTACGTAAGCCATCATGAGCGTTTTTGGTGCGTAGGAGGATCATTGAAGTTTCGTATCAATTTTATATGTGATGGTACTTTGACTGATAGTCAGTACTGCTGTGATTACTGGTTGATTGGTAGAATCGATAGTCCATTCTACCATCACAACGTGGCAAGAGGGGTCTAGCCTCGGTCAGCAGATACGTTGACTTGTAGAGCTTGATACGCCCACGATGATACTCCAATGCGCATGACATAATAAGTATCATATAATCGGGTTGATGGTAATTTCGTTGACGGAGTCGCGTGGTGTCGCGTGGATTGTGTATACCACTATATGTTCACAATCGGGAGGCGGTTGTGGAAATATTTTACGGGCCTTGGGGAATGGGTACGAGTAGGATTTGTTTGTGTTTTGACGAGTTGAAGCCGGTACCCTGGTGGTGTAGGTATCAGATGATACTACGTACGGCTTTCTGATAATAAAAACGAGGGAGGTTCGGTGTATGATATAAGCATAATTTGGATTTGCTACTTTTTGATGTTTTTATAATATCGAGAGTAAAAAACCAAAACAAAACAGAGAAGACACCTCCACATAGAGTACATCTCCACCATCACCGGGACCGTAACATGTATGAGTAGTTTTTGGTGTCAGAACTAATAAATCCTCACATCTGGAAAAAACAAACAATACTACTACTACTACTACTGCTGCTGTGATGCTGGGGAATTTAAGAGTTATTCCTCTGCACCGCGATTATGCCGCTCAAAACCGTAGTACAGGCTTACTCTTCGTCATCAATTATCAGCTAAAATCCCGGATTCCAATTTGCCTTACGCGTGGCTTTTTCAGGGGCTATACGCGTATCCGAAGAAGTATTTCGACATGTTTACTCTAATTTGGAGCTCCTATTATTACAATATGTTAGCAAGGGTCTTCACAGGGGTGGGCTGTTCACGTATATTGCTTCGCTCGGTAGGGAGGAACTCCTCTTGGTGGAATCAAGGTTCGGGCGTATATCCAACCCAGCCCCGACCTTGACCCGAAACGAACCAGGAACGGGCGACAAACGCGGCTGGGACGCTTTCGTAAACATAGAGAACATTTCCAGAACATTCCGATCGCGGACCACATTCCGAACTTCAGACCACACATACCCAATTTCCAATTTTCAAAACATCATCGTCCCTAAAAACGCAGACAGGTTCGTAGTTCGTAGTTTAATTTGCCGCATGCAACAGCACTAAGCGATTTTTGACCAAGCATTACGCCCAAAACCGTGTCCGAGGCATCACACGCAATCCAATCGGATTGTGGCATTTCCAATAGTATGAGGACTATTCACGAATCGTCCGGTAACACAGCCAGTGGATCGATGTACGGGGCGTAGAACCTCTAACCCTAACCCTAACCCCAAACACGACCACATTTTGTGAATATTCCCGGAAATTTCCTGCTGGACGGAATGCAAATACTATAGAATAGTATCCAACAAATAGCATCTACTGTAGAAGCACAAACTATTCAAAATGTACCGTAATTTCTGACTGGAAGTACCTTCAAATTGTGTTTGATGCCGATTTGTGAAAGTGCTGGAATTTTCCCACTGGTTCGATGGAGAAGCGGAATTTTGCGTTGGGTACCTGTGGGATGGTAGGGGAATGCAATCCGATAAGCGCACGAACGACCCTTTAGGCAGAGTTCCGGGTCAAAAACATCAATAAACGGCCGGAAAACAACAAATAGAACTGAAACGAATCGAACTTCCAGAAGAGACGGCCTGAGAGTTATTTGAGTGTTTGTGTTACAAAACATTAGACAAAACTCACTTTCTGAAAGATTGTCCCGAGGCTTGGGATAAATGTATATTTTAATTTTGGCTAAACAAGAGTTAAACAATCTCTACAAAAAAAGTAACGGTCGTCACGTTTACTTTTTACACTATTTGTAAGATTTACTCGTCGATATGATTGGTCTAGGAATACTCCGAAATCAATCCCAGGCCTTCCTCTGTGCCATCTCCACGCAGCACACCACCACCAGGAGACCCCCTTGAAACAAAACAGCAAGGTATCTACAACAGCATACATACCCAAATTCGAACCCTATAACACGATGACCTCTGCGTCCAAAGTACGCGGAGGCCGGAAACATGATGAGTTGCTCCCTGGAGTACGAGGCGAACGAGCGACGTTGGGCTGTTTAGTCGGGCCGCCAGCCAGGCAATGCTCGAACAGATTTTTTGCGTCGACTGCTTTTACATGCCGTCTCCTCGCAAGGCTCCGATCCTATACCTGAGGATGATTTCTTAAGGCATTAAATTATTGGGATGTTTTCCTAGGGGAGAGTTCATATAACTTGGTTTTAGACTTCGGTTTGAGTTGATTTTTCACGTCGCAATACCGTTTTGTCCGAAAATGTAAGGAACATATGAATATGAAGACGATTACCAATAACTTCTTATATTTCCCGACAGAGCTTGGACAGAGTGGTAGTGCTGTGTACCCTTTTGTCCGGAAATATAGGGAATGTTTGAGTACTATTATGGATATAAAAAATATCTTATACTTGCGGACAGAGTGTGGCATATTTTGCTGTGTGAGATCTGAAGGAAACCCCGTTCTGCACTCGTACTCGTACTGCAAGTACGGGGTTTGCTCGCTGCTGCAGGTAACCGCAAGGGCTCGAATCCACAGAGACAAAGCTACTGCTGCTGGTTATGTAGTCTGGTGCTGGGGTTGTTGTGGTGTGGCTACGCGCCCGCACCCAAAAGCTTGTGCATCTGGCCTGTGGGCAGATGGTCCGTGTAGGGTTCAGAGCAGCCTGCGCTGACCCTGACTTTCGACCCTCTCAAAGGGAAGCGCAGGGCCCCAAGAACACAACTAGGAACATACTACAGGCGGGAAATACCGCCACACCACGAGGGTGCTGGGCCGCCCACTGCGAGGGCGCTTCCTGGCAGCGCCGAGACTATCAGGCTTGTCAGCGGCCACCAATCACCAGCGCCCGTCCTTACGTAATCCTTACAAAACTCGTATGTGATTGGTCTTATTAATAGTATACTGCTCGAACAGCCTGTGATTGGTCCGTCCTTAAATAAAAGTGCCTTACGTATAGGTGCTGTGCCCCTCGTAAGACATGGCAGAGCTCCACACAGCTCCTGGGATAATACGCACACCTTGCATGTTTCCAAGGGTGTGCGTGAAACAAAACGTTTTCGACGCCACACTCGATTTTGTTTTGTTTTGGCACACGAAATATAGGGAAGGGGGTGGAAAAAAATGACGAAGGGTATAGGGCGGTCCATGCGATACTACAGTAAATCCTACACAAACCATGTCAGACACGTTCATTTTTATATACAATCACTTTTAAGCTCGTATTCGTATATATATATCACATTAGGCTTATACCCTCGGCGACCTTCTCGACAAGCAGTGATCGCAGGTATCGTGCCTTCTCCCTCAGGTACGTGCCTTCAATTGTATCGCGCAGTGTGCTCACTCTCCCGCTCGTTGATTTCCGTCGGAATTTTGCCCAATCCACGCTATCCTCGCGATTTCTTCTTGTGAAAGAAAAAGACCCTACGTACGGGTATATATCAGATATATACGTGTGCACGCGACAAGGGGAGGGGGGCGGGTGGGGGGCAGGTGTACTGATACAGCTGTCGACGAATGCAGACACGAAATGGTAGATCGTGTGGCAAGGTATCGGTTCGACTAGCCCTTGAATGATATTATCATTTCATTTTTGTTTGATATTTTATTGTTGAGTTGTTCACTGGGGGGGGCGCGGCTCAGCGGTAGTACCGGCTCTTGACGCTTGTATCGATGAAAGTCGGAAGGATATGGCAGTATGTGTGTCATGGTACCCGTATCGGTTTCGTAGCAGAGACAGGAACTCATCATGTTACTATCATCATCGCCTTGAGAACGGTTTATCTCGTTTCTCTCTTTTGTCTTCTTCCTTGCATTTTGCCTTGTTTCTCCCCTTGTTTCCCTCCCCCTCCGCCGTCCTATGCCGGCGTCTTCCTCTTCTTCTTCGTGTTACCCTCCCCCGTGTAGCAGTTTTATGTTCCTCTTGGGCACGTATGATTTTCTTCTAGTAGCGCTTTTGTCGGCTTAGGGCCCATATTAATGAAGATAAAAAACAATTTGAAAAATCAAATCCTATTTGGATGTGATTTCGCAACCGGTTTGCGTTCTACGGGGAATAGTGAAATGCTTGTTCAAATATTTCTGAAATCGAAAAACCGCATCAGGCCTCACAATGCCCATGTGAAAGACTCCGACGAGAGTAGACTAGAGCGAAGGCTTGCGTCGGCGCGTACGCGCCGACGGAAGCATACTCTTGATTTTGGCTGCCCAGGCTAGGAAGCTATCTCTCTCAGGGTCTCTTGGGTGGATGTAGGGGTTTCCTTAAACGCCACGGGCGAAACAGAGGCGGCGAAGGTGCTATCAAAGTCTTAAGCGTATCCTGCTGTTTTTGATTCGATCGCTCGAGTTTTGGTCGGGTTGGCACATCGAGCTGGTTGAAAAGTTGGGATTGCGACCGCCATTATCGGTTTTGAGGCACCACCGCCGGGGTACGATGCGCTATATCTCTGTAGGCGTGGGCGCTGTTGTGATCTCGGTGGCCTCGCGTCGTGGTTCACGCCTTGTCGCCTTGCTCGTGGTCATCGATGCGATCAAGAAATTGCCAGGTTGTAGCGGGGGCGTTTACCCACCGTTGACATGCCGGTCTAAGTCGGGCCAACTCCTAAATTTGATTTGAATTCTTCACAAATAAGGGCCCATATTTGGGAGTTTCGGACTCGCGTTTTTCCAGATTTAGAATTCAGATTTAGAATTAAGATCTAGAAATAAGCGGGGCCCTTCAAATAAGAGCATATACGTATGTGCGTACTGGTACCACATAGTCCACACGCAGCTGACGGCTCGAAGTACGACGTGGCCTGACAACAAATTGTGATTGGCCTGTAGTCCCACCGCAAGCGAAGTCTGCGCGACGCCGAGTGCTTTCGAACGGGTGGGTGCTTCAACCATCTACCTCATGTCAGCACAGCAGCGAGGCTCTCATAGACTCTAGACCTTACACAAAAATTCAAGCACACCACCACAGCATGGGTCATGCCATCACGTCCTGCGTAAGCCTTTTCATGATAGGTCAGCTCACCAAACACGTGGTTTACATATTATATGCTACTCAATGCTACGGTCGTATCATAGTGAGTCTCTGTTTGATTTCTACTGGGTCTACTCTGTCTGGCGTGTGGGTGGCGTGTAACCTCGCATTTGCTTAGCCATGGAGTCCACAGAGTGGTGACGCCAACTCCGCGACGCGAGCTCACGGTTGGCCCAAGCGGCGCGGTGGTAGGCGCATGCCGCGATAGATATTTGCCTTTGCATATTGCACAGTCTTGAGCAGTTACCAGTTGCAGTTTTTTTCGATGCCGAACATCCTGTCAGGCCATTCATATGGTGTGCCATCGAATTGTGCAAATAAATGCAAAGCTCGTCCTTTCGATGCATTCAGGGCTATCCATGGTTCATACTGTCTGTAAAGACCCGAAATATGGATTGAGCAATCACCTAGCGCGTGTTTTAAACGGAGCTGCGGGCGGCCGTCTGATGCATGAGTTTACCGGGTTCAATGTGCATATACACGGGCCACTGGTGTGTGGCAGTTTCGTTTATACCGAAGGAGTCGACTGAGCGTTCTTAAGCATCCAGCCGCAGCAGAAAATATTATTTGCGTTGTCCGGCAGCCAACACATGTGGTGCCAATCTGCACTGACTGGTGCTTGTGAGGGGGTGACGAGACATCGCAAGAGTTGCGGGTGCAGCTGCCCATTTGTTAGGGGTACATTGGAATGTAGGCGCCTGACGTGCCCCAAGCTTCCATCGGTGTGGTGTGAGCCTAATATCGCGGTTGGCAGCGGTACTTGAAGAGTATGTTTTTTTTCATGCACGTATAATCTCAGAAAGCGCAACCCTCGCTAAACACGGAGCCTTCGTGCCACCCATATAAAGGGCGTGCATACCGCAGACGGATGCCCACGCCTTTTGTTGTCATACTTGGAGAAATCAATGGCCTCATGTTTTAATTTCAGTTGAATGCTTGTGGTTGAATACTTGCGCAGCAGCAGTGATGCACAAAACCCTCTCCCCTTCCACCCCTCCCTGAAAGTTCGTACCAAACGCCGACCGAAACCGAGCGTCGTTGCGGTACTTACACGCATAATTAATACCGGTCAGATGGTTTTATTCTTGAATAATGCAGCAATAGCAGCAGGTCAACTAACCCTGCCCTTCTTCCCCTCATTATGATAGCACCAAACGCCAAAGGAAACCACCTGTTGCAGCGACACTTCAAAAACACACAAACAACGGGATCATGCCAGAATATTGCGGCACAACCAGCAAAACAAAGCCCTTCTCTCGTCCCTCCTCAATACAATGCGCCAAACGCCAACGAATACAACGCGGTGTGGAGCAAGCGCGCGTCCATCGCTGGCCCGGGGCTCTTCGAACGACGAAGACTGGCTCGCATCACGCGGGTTGGTGGCGAAATAGCCAATCTTGGCTTCGTTGACGACGGCACTATCTATCTGTCTTCTTTGGTCTTGTCGCGGTCCTTGTGAGTTGTTGGTTTCGCGTCCACTGCCGTGAGCAACATTTAATCCTTCGCGAAAACAAAACAAGGGAATGCAACGGCGGCCACGCACTGGTTTATCCAGTCCAACCGCAAAGTGCGATCACAGCACAAATTGGGTAACTCCAGCTGGAAACTACAGCGGGGCTGGCTGCTGCTTATGTACATCACATTCTAAAGCTTGTGTTGAGGTTCAACGCGGTGGCTGGCATGATCGGCTGCAAGCTTGCTATTGTGGTCCTACTGTTGTTAAATGCGCTTCTCTTAAAACACGGAACAAACAAGCGCACGCAAGTTTTCGTACGTCAGGGATACTTTGAGGAACGACCGCCGAGTAGAATCCCCCAGCAGGCACTAAAACGAACTTATAGGTGCAGTACGACAAAGTTGACGCATCAAACACGTGTTGCAACTGCCGCCAGGGTGTACGCGTTGCTTGACGCAGACTCTATGTTGTGGTAGTGGGCAGAGCTATTTTGCGGGAAACATATTAGTTTCTACAGATTGTTCCCTTCCAAATTGTCTCCACAGTCACACGCCGCGGCGCCCTTAAGATTGTGTACTTTTGAAATAAGTGGGACCAGTGACACATAGGACAAAGCTTGTTCAAACCTTGAACTTAGTTATGTTCGAATAAGTAAGCACACCGCAATGAAGCTATGGCTGCTTCGCATCCGCCTGCGGCACGCATAGTATCTATATATGCTGTACGGGATTGACTACTCTAGTGCTGCTGATTATCTTTGTGATATGAATCTTCTCAACTTTCCTATTGTAGCAGTCGCGCGCGCTGCGGTGGCGAGCAACGCAACCGTTGGCTGCACACACATGCCTCATAAGCAGAAAAACTCTAAGTGCGGCCAGCCCTACTTTCCGTTCCAAATTGGTATTTTTGTGGGGCTGCTGGACTACCACCTTGGCACTCTCTGGTGCTCCTCTTGCAAGTTGCTGCTCCTGCTAAAGGTGGCGTGTCTGAAAACAATGTCGAGAAGGAAGCCCCATAGAGGCGCATTTCGCCTCACTGGTCGCCAGTTACAGACCGACTACGAGTAGCAGCGAGGCCGTTTGGACGTCCCGTGGTGGTACTGCTGAAAGGGTTTCCGGTTGCGAAGGAGAAGACCTGGTGAGAAAGTAGTAGTTTTATCTACCTTGCAGAGCATACTTCTCGAAGCGAACACGATTGGCCTGACACAAATGGCACTATTCCAGTAAGTATTGCTGTTGGCATACCAGGTATACCTCCATGTTCGGGTTCATTGTGTTATCATCAAACCTATGTCCAATTTCCGACGTTCCCAAATACGGAGGGACATTTCCCAGGCTGCCATACTTAGATCTCCGTCGACAACCCGACCGGATGAAAAATCTCAAACGAAGTGGTGCAACGGTAGATGGTGGCTCCTTGTTTAAGTCTGCGTGCGAGTTTCCCCACTTCTCAGTAGCGGACATCTTTCTTCCGGTCACGCTCCAAACTTCATTGCTGAGGCCTGCGAACGGGAATTGAGCGTTTTGCATCGGCATCGTCAAGATAAATTCTGAAATAAGATGATATAGCACGCCGGTGACAGGGGAAACGCTCCTGCATCCCCCGGTACGAAGAAGCAAGCTGTACTATTTCAGGACCACGACTGCGCTACGTACAAAGCGCTACTGGCGAACTATTGCGGGACTTGCCGCACTCTGACGGGACTGTCACTTTAATAGTGCGGGCACCGCACTATGGTTGGAACGCCACGGCTCGATGTGACTACCTATTACAGCAACTCTGTACAGGACGGCAGAACTGCACAACGGCAGGCAGCAGCACATCAGCCCTCAGCTGGACGTGGCCCCATCGTGGCCATGATATACTGTGCCGTAGGGCAGACAAGGATGCCCTCGAGGCGGCTAGAGTGTGGGCAACCTGTGGAGGACCAGCAGGATGTCATATTAAACTAATGCTCTACCCCAGGGTAGCGCGGCATGTCAGACAACTACAGTAGATAGTGCGGTACAGCACTAACCCGGGCTCGTTCGGGGTCCCTCTTTAGTGCAGATATAAATAATGTTCTGGCAACCCACCGCACTATTGCGGGACAACCATTGACTGCTGTAGTAGCACGAACGAGTATCATATACCTTGTACGTATATGGTATCATGAATGCCCATACAAATACTCGTATCAATGTCATACATGCCACCGTCCGTGGTATTCCAATACCACTACAGGGATGAGCGAAAACAAAAACAAAACGAGCAAAAATAAACTGAGACAAGAGAGCAATGTAACAATGGCCGCAGCAGCAGCAGCAGCAGCAGCAGCAGCAGCAGCAGCCACTGCAGACACAGCAGACGCAGCAATAGCAGCAACAAAGCGGTAACAAATGGTTCAGAAGCACGAGCAGGAGCAGCAGCGGCAGCGATGGCAGCAGCAGCAGCAGCAGCAATCGCGGCGCCACATCAAGAGTCTACTACTACTCCTGCTGTATTTCTTTGGCATTTTGCTTGCTTGGCTGCGCTTCACGTACACAAGAATTGCAGCGGTAGGGCAGAGGAAAAAAGGACAAACAGAGCCACTCACTACCGGCAAGAGCGACATATAAACCACATCTGCAACAGCGAACACTCCTCTCACCTATGGTCGCAAGCGCCAGAGCGCGAAGGCCGCCGGGTGCGCGATCTCCTTTCACCGCCTGCTTCGCCTGCTTGACATGCTACCCCTGGTGTACTCTCACATCCGGCTTCATCCTCGTTACCATCATCATCCGGCGACTCGTTTGTCGCCAAATCAAGAACCACACCCAGGCACGTAGATTGCCAGATGCCCGGAGGCCCACGCGGTCATTGGCCCTTGCTACCTCTCGTGACTGTGGTTGTTGCTCAAACAATGGACAGGGCCTTTGGGGTGGGGGCTGCAGGCCTCTTACCCTGCCGAGGTGGTTGGGTCGACTCAGGCTTTTCAGGAGCAATCACCTCCACTTATTTCTTATTTCTGAGAGATACTCCAACTTTTTTAATTAAGCGGTCTATTCGTCGTATTTTTCTAAATCTGGACGCCTCCTTTCAGAAATAAGATGAAATTCCACAGGACTTTCGGGACCGGTCCACAGAACGGGGGCTTATTTCTAATTTTGGGGCAAAAACCTGAGGTGTTTTCCTTAATTAAATATAAAAATAAAATGCGAGTCCGAAACTCTCAATTAACGAATACGAAGTATAAAATGAATTCAATACGGAAACTATATAAATAAATCGCTTTTCATTGGTCAAAATCCGCACCACCACCAAAGAGTAGGACGTTGTGAGGAATGAATGGCATCATGGTTCGTTTTGTGAAACTGCATTGCATCCATGTATGATGGGGTATTGTAGTTGGGGCAATTCGCCGTCTAAGGTAAAGCGTGGTTAGTGTGATAGTTGGGGCAATTCGCCGTCTGAGGTATATTGTGCGCCACGAGAGGAATCTCGGATTCAATATGTGGCATGGCATGCCATGATTGCACGAATGGTTCATCGGGCCGGTTACCCGCGGGGAGATGCCCTTATATGTATTTGTGTGGTACGTACGTAGCGTATGGAGCCAGCAGTGGCATTGTATAATGGTGTCCTGATCAATGTGGTTACTGTGTGGTATGATACGCGTATACGAACAGTTGCTTGTGTGCCACATACATCGCTATCATTATATGGCGGAATATGCACATCATGCACATATGTTCTCATAGTACACACGTATAGAAGACCAATGTATGAAATGGTAAAGTATGGTCAATACTCGTATGCATGGCTTGTATGGTACGATAGACTTATGACAAAGTATGGGATGAGAGCGCTTGTCGCTGTTTTATGGTTCGGGGACGAGGCGAGCTTGGGGGAGGAAGCGTCTCTCCTGGTCAGTTCCTTTTTACCCCTCCTCCTCCCGTCACCCTCTCCGGAGGTGGCAATAATGATATACACATTCATCTATCTTTTCAATTGCCTCATGGCACCTCGACTGTCTACCCACCGTTCTGCGTGAGCAACGCACTGCGCCGAGCACCTCTGCACCGGGCTTATCCAACATATGTTGGGGACTATTCGTTTTGAATTGGACGAAACAACCAAGAAGGTCCCAGGACCTTTTTCTGGGTAAACTTCAAATCAAATTTGGGAGTTGGGCCGACTTGGACGGGCATGTCCACGGTGGGTAAACGCCCCCGCTACAACGTGGCGAACTCTTGACCGCATCGATGACCACGACCGAGGCGACAACGCGTGAACCACGACGCGAGGCCACCGGGACAACAGCCGCGCCCACGCCTACAGACCATAGCACATCGTACCACGGTGGTGGCGCCTCAAAACCAATAATAACGGTCGCAATCCCAAACTTTCAACCAGCTGGATGTGCCAACCCGACCAGCCCCCCCGAGTGATCGACGCAAAAACAGCAGGATACGCTCAAGACTTTGATAGCACCGTCACCGTCTCTGGCTCGCCCGTGGCGTTTCAGGGATCCCTACGCCCACCCAGGAGACCCTGAGGGAGATAGCTTCCTAGCCTTGGCCGCCAAAACCAAGAATATGCTTCCGTCGGCGCGTACGCGCCGACGCAAGCCTTCGCTCTAGTCTACTCTCGTCGGACTCGTTCACCTGGGCGTTGTGAGGCGTGATGCGCCTTTTCGATTTCAGAAATATTTGAACAAGCATTTCACTATTCCCCGTAGGACGCAAACCAGTTTTGTTTGCGAAATCACACCCAAATTGGATTTTGTTTTCCAAATTGTTTTTCTTGCTGTCTTCGTTAATATGGGCCCTAAAGGTCCTGGATCTTCTTGGTGTGTTCGTCCAATTCAAATTGATTATACCTCAAACTCCTAGTGTTTGGTGATGGCGCGTGTGTTGACCAATGAAAGTTGAATTTGATTTTATTGTTTTCAAACTGATTGTTATATTTTTCCGTTAATATGAGTTAATATGAGCCCTTACGCCTGTTGTATTATATTTAATTTCAGGATTAGTTTTGTACGCATGCTGGAAACGCTCGAGGCCACGGTGAGCAAGAAACCGACGACCTCAGAAGCGCGCACGACAGACGCTAAACGCTGCTACATGTCGTGTCTGAGTTCAAAAATTGGTGCGGGCACTGGTTCGGAGGAAGTCAAAGAACGGACCGCGTCACATGGCACTCATCTGACACGATCACTGTTCAGGCTTCATCGTAACATAGCTTTTCTCATTCCTTTTGGAAATCGTTGCAGCTCATGGGGCGTACTGCTGTAACCTCGTTCGCCCGTCTCCACCCCGCTCTCCACTAACGCCGACCGACGCTGTCCACCGACGGCATGCCCTCTATTCGCCAACCTCTTGTACTGCTCTCTCTTTTCCTCCTGCTGGGCGCCCGCAACAACACCCTCGATCACTCGTCGGCGTCGGTTCCTACAGGGGGTAAAGCTGTACTAGAGGCACCAGGTGCACGGCACGCGTCCACACCCAAAGAGGGGCAACCACGCAATAGTCGAAGTCACAAACTTGGAACGTGGCGAACAGTTCGCGATCGAAGCCGAGCACGCGGTACTGAACATCCCGATCGAGGTTAGTCCAGCTACTCTGCTGTCCCTTTGAAACGGTTTTCGGGCGGTGGACAAGGGCGGAGTTGGGAGGATTTAAAGTCGGGAAATGATTGGGAATGTGGTACTTTGACTGTGGTATTAACCCATTCAAAACTGAACAAAATGTCCCACACAAATTCCGGGTAATTTGCCCCCAAATTCGTGGGACCAGTTCTTAAGGTGTTAAAACGCTGTTGAGCCGTGCGATTAATTATTCCCGTTCACCCTTGGGGGTGGGTGGTGTCGCCTTTGCTTCCAGGTGTTGCCAGAACTGAATGTCGTTATGGACAGTGCGCAATGCACAGTGCGAATGTTCGCTGCCCTCGCGCGAAATAAAACCTCCACATTGTACTTGAAATATTTGCATTCATTGCATACTAATCGTCGATTTCACATGTACGTATGCCCTTTGTTATATTCATGCTTTATTTTCTACTCCAACGAAAGTTCATTCTGGAAGTGCTTGGCAACGGCACCGTCGAAGCGTACGGCCGCGATGACCTTTACGACGTGTTCGGGGCGATCAAGCACTTCCACAAGGCTAAGACATGTAAGTCGGGCGTGCTATTTGCCGCGCAGACAGCACATGCCTGTGGTATCAGCCAATCCCCTACTTCGCCGAGATGAGCTCAAGGGGGGGGGGGGGGACGCATGTTGTGGTGATTGCATCGCAGTGACGTGAAAACCCTAAATGCTTAAAAAACCAATGGTCTGTAATCAACATTTCAGTACGACGTCGCCTGACAGGTAAAGTCGTTGCTCTTTGTCGAACAGCCTAGCTCTGGTTTTCGACCGTCTCAGTGGACTGAGTGCTCCAGGCCTCTGATTGTCCCCGAAAACTCCAGTAAGAGAGTTCTGTCAAAGGTCTCAAAGTTCGCTCTAGAACAAACAAACATACAACAGTGTTGACCTGGTCGAACATCGTTGCAAGAGGTTCAACACGCCCCGTCTTGGTTCCAAGAACAGCCAGTACTGCCCACTAGACCCTCTTCTCCCTGGCTGCGGTTTGGTCCTCAGAACTACACAACGTTTGTCGCCACATCCGTGCGTAGCTCCGAACACGGGAACATATTCCGACAGCCGATAAGGAGTGTGCCAAGGGATGGGGTCTGAGATTCCTTCTTATGTACAAGTTCAGTTTCAACTCCATGCATAGTAGTGTATTGAACTTGATCAAACCGCCTTCTGTTCAACGACGTACTTCTACAGTATTGCGCTACACACATATATATACTTCGTATATACCTGGTGCGAGTTATCGTCTCCCGCTGCCCTTGGGTTCTCTGGTGTATTCGACCAGTACTCTACGGGTGGCACATGGCCGCGTGCATCTCTCCAATGTGTGAAAGGATGACGATGTGCCGCGGTTCTGGCTCTGCGAAGAGAGATGGCCGAGGTGGCACCGAAGCGTCTGTGAAGACCACTTGTGTAGTAGACGAAACGTCGTGGTTTGAAAATGTGTGGCCATAGTGGAAAGAAGATAGATATTATGAGATTTAGAGAAAAGGACGGGAAGAGAAGACAGGAGTAGAGTAGAGTAGAGCGGAGTAGAGGAGGAGTAGAGTGAACGGAGTGATCGAGGTGGGACATGCATCCGCCTTATCATCTCGGTACAATGATCATGCCACGGGCAGCTATTGTCGAGCATTCGTAGCCCGTACTGTTTCCTGTATTGTTCCCTACAACGCCCTATTACAGTGTAACGTTCTAGCAACGTTCTCAGCATTGTTCCTGATGGAGATGCTTTTGGCCTACCTATAAAATAGCGTACCACGAGTAAAACAAAGTCGTAATCTATTCGCATATTGTATTTAGCCGAATATCTAAGATACTCCTATACTCGTATCAATGCGTAGTGACTGCACATCAACCTACAGCAGATACGTCTGTATTTCAATACATATGTTTAGGCTAACACGTTGTACGATGTTGTCGCCGTGCGCCTCCCTGCTGACCGGTGTCCCTCCACTGCGTACGAGGTGCCGGTGGGAGACGCAGCACGCGTGCCGCTTCCGACAGCAATGGACATTGCGTGATATGTACTATAGCGGTAAAATGTTTCTGCAACAAATGTCTTTTAACTTACAGGCTCCTCAGCTGGAGAACTATCCGATGTCGCTGGAGTCTTTAACTCGTGTGTTTTAACAGAAGCGTTCGATGCATACCTAGCCCATCGCCTTGTTCGTCCGGTTGCCTATACTTACAGTACTATCAAGGTAGACCTACTGGTGGCACATACCTCAACAAGTGAGGAGACTCTGAAAATTGTAGGCACATTCCTTTCGCAGCAGCGAACGAGATGGACCATTTTTGACGGTCCCCCACTGGAGGGGGTGAAGTTCCCAACCTCACGGTATTAGCCCAACGTTAACGGTACTTGCACGCGAGACTGGCAGGAAAACTCGCCTTGACCGACATGTGCCGCGCCCTGCACTCTTGTCAGACCCTATTTACGAGGACGTCTGGTGGGCCAAGCTTGGCTACGTCTCCTGCAGACTGAAGACAACGCAACACACGTATCACGCCAGGTACGACGTGTTCTATGACCCACTTCCTTCTTTATAACATGCACGATACCAAACACCTGGAGCCGAATATCCGAAGCAATTCTAGTCGAAAGTAAAAGGAGTGCACATAAACGAAGGTGGCTTTGGAGGATCTCTCCGAGACTTTTCCATAGATGCGGCGCTCGACCTTTGCGCTGTCGATTTGTTTGAGAAGATCGGATTGAAACCTCGTGGGAGGGGGTGCTCTATCTTGAATGTTTTAATGTAAGCCCCCCGCGACTACCCCCACATCCGCCCTTTGCTCCCATTCCTTACCTCTCTGCGGTTGTATTTGCAACTATCGAATCCGTTCAGTCTTGCCAACGTGGCGACAAGCAGTAGTTGTGAGTTTAGTGCTGTCGCGCGTTTTATTGGAAGTACGAGACACGATGTTACGTATATACCATGGTGCATCGTCCCTCTAATTATCGTGCGCGAGTGAATGGTCTCTACGTCGGTGTCGAACGTGCGGTGGGAATGACAACAAACATGCCGGCCAGAAGCAGTGCCGTGCCTTTACGACCTTCCACAACATATTCATCCTTAGCGCTGAATCAGTTTCCTGCGCCTCCGTTCGACGCCGGTGCGTTAACCTTATATGGTCGGTGACTACTGTTGTAGCCCGTGACGCTTGATGGCTAATGTCGATGCTCGAAATATATGAGCAAATATAAGACAAACATCGCAAGCAGTGCGTAGGAACTGGTACACGACGAGCTTATTATCGCAGAGCAATGCCACGGTAGGGATACCACTTTTTGCCTCCGTATTTTCTGACCGGTTGAGCTCTTCATGCGAGTAACCACCGGATACTATTAGTATTTTACTGGTATGTTTGTTTTTGGACTACCGCATTGGAAAGTTTGGTCGGGTTGCGCGAACGAATGTTTACGAAGTCATGTTTCGGGTGAGATATTGAGCTCCTCGTGCGAGGAGCTCAGAACATTCTGCTGCGCCCCTACCGTGGGATGAGTCCGCAATGGTCTGACGAGGTGGTGGTATTATCGCACTTTGTTCGCGATGTGCAGCCCCTGTGTATCGCACAACGGTTTAGCTTCTTCGCACAATTAACGTAGACTGGTTTGGGTGTTGTACTTACCGGATCTATTCGCCCTCCCAAAGCCCCCGCACGCTGGCTCGTGTATTCCTCGTTCGTCTGGCCCGTAACTCCGACACTCGATTGCATTCCAATTTCCACAAAACAATGATTGCCCACCTATCTATCTAGTTGTTCAATTGATGGTTGAGGTACCACACGACGGGTACGGTAACTGCACCGACGACACCTTCACCAGCTGCAGCGGTGTGTTCTTAGCCTCCTACATAATGGTGAGTCCACTGGGCGTTGCCGTAGTTTTGGCTGAATCGTTTTCTGAACGATCTGGATTCTTAACCCAAATTCGTCGGACTTTCCTTCTTGTGACGAATAATGTTTCAGAGTATACTTCGATCAGGATATTTCGCATGCGGCAGTACTTTTATTTTCCTCCAAAATCGTTTTTTCGTTGAGGTGTGACGCTCCTTAAGTGAGAAGCTCAGAAAAAACGGTTGTGCACGTCCATTGTAGAATGTGTCGAAAGTGTATACCCAAATGGCGAGGCTGAGGCCCCAATATATCCCGGTAGTTACCATACATCCAGAAAAACCTAACCCGAATTCGTGCTCGCCAGCTGCGTCTGATAGGTGTCAATTATGCTGCGGCAAGCGTGCGATACCATAAATGCACGAAGCGCCTGTCGGTATTCTTTGGTTTATTGCCGTCCCTTGATGCCAGGCTCTTTATACGTTAGTCGACTTGCGTGGCAAGATTTGGCACTGGCAAGCGTTCTACAATGTAGTACGGAACTAGGACTCTATATTTCCACCCGACCTCGTCTATTACGTCGAACACACCCGCTGTCTAGATTGTCTCGTCTATTCTAGACACGTACCTGGTGTTTGTTCTAGCCTACCTTCTGCGTTACTACCCGTGGACGAACATGGGCTTTCGAATGAAGTACCAAGTGCTAGACATCCCTTTCGCTCGGCGAGTATACATCGCAAGTATGGGATCAACCTCACATTCGCATGATTGGTACGTGACACAGCAGTAGCTGAACGCGCCACGGCGTCCGTACGTTGAACGGTGTCGCAACCCATAAGACACATGTCGCCCCCTACTCACTCCTACCCACAGAGAGGGGCTTCTTCCTCGCAGTACGCCCCAGTGTCTTGCGTCTCCTCTACCCTCTGTGCACACACCACACCCAAACTGCGTGCGGTGTTTAAAGACTCGCTGCTCGTCGGATGTTTTCGCGAGTTCTCGCGAAACCATGTTCGTGCCTGCGAGATCAGGCCCCATGGTTGTCGAGTATATCAACACACTGCACGAGAAGCCACCGAACTTTTCGCGTTAAAGTGTTTCACCCATATCGTTTGAGCGGCCATGTGGTGGTGCCCGCGAAGCGCTTGCTTCAGAATGGCCTCTTAGATATGTCAGCAGCATACCTGACCGTCGAGCCGGCCATCAGGCGTAATTGCCGTGCCCCACGTGCTCAACGCTGTGCAACATGTTTGACACTAGGCCAGGGATTAACACCACCGATGTCGATGGGCCGTCGTAGGGGCGGCAGCTGTCCGGTCTCGTGTATGATTACTGTTGCGCATATGGGTGGTTTAGGTTGCCTCTAAAACGTGGTTATCTAGTTACAAACGGTTCCACAAATACTGCCACAAACGGTGCCATGTGTGCAGGGAAGGTACTGGCCTATTCAACGTGGTATCGTCGATCATGACCAGACATCAGCTCGGCTTGATTATCCTGGCAACACAGACACACTTAGCATAGAAACGCGAACCAATCCTAGATGTGAAGCTCCACAGCTAGCTACATGTGTACACGTCGCTAAACACAGCACAATCAAACGGAAAGGGACGAAATCAGCCAGGCAGCCCAGCAGCCAGAGTTCAAGGCGGCTGAATAATGTTTGTGGAAAATCGTGATCTACTATACGATCCCGAGTTTCGAGCTCGGGTGGAATCCGACGGACTATGGAGAATCCTTCAGCATTAAAACTGGGATACGGCGCGCTCTTAATACTGATTATGGTTATTTAACCGTTTGTTCCATCGTGTTCATCAGGCGGCCAGGGGAGAGCAGTGGATCGAGTCTTTCTTCCCTAAGAAATCGTTCGCGGACAGCTCCGACGGTCTTACCGTTATCCGACGCGGCCAAGGCCCCAGCCAACACGTAAGCCATGTTCCCCCCTTACTCGTAATTAGTTGGTGTTGAGGCCGACAACATTACAGGGCTTGTCGTCAGCAATACACCCCCTTGACCGTAAAGTAATCGTATAGGGTTTCGGATAATGCCACTATACCATGCCGATGCGTTTACTACCTTGGTGGTTTTATCTTCCCGACGGTACACAATGGATTGCTTCGACTAGTTAGTGAAGGTGAGGGAGAGGGGCTTGGCCGCCAGGTGCACGTAGACGAAACAGTCGTTTCGTGGTTGTCTGTATTGTATAAATAGGGCAACGCGGCGGCCAATGTGATTTTTGCTTGGTGTGAAGGTGGTGCGCACGTTCGCTGTGGTGTCGGCAGTCCTACTGCCCACATGCCAAGAGCTGCTGCTCTAAACGCTGGACGCACCTCGTAGCTTTACACTAGGAGACAACAAGAATGGCGGGGGTAAGATAGAAAAGGCGGAGACTAAGGTATTCCCTCTTTCGTGCGCGAATGCGTACGGTGCCTACGTGCAACTCGTAGCTGTTGCACCGCCCGATTTCGGTCACGTAAACTGAAGTGTAGCTTGCGAAAGTTGCGTTTTAGTAGTGCTTGGTTGTCACAATATACTTGCGACTGTATTGCACTGTGTGTCGACTGTCTACGGCCCCACGGTCGGCCACGATGCTGACTACCGCCGCCGCCATGAGTTTATATCGGGATCCGGGATGGGCCCGTCGCCAAAATAACGTGGAGCCACTTCCAGGAATGCGTTGGAATTACCTTGCCTTGGTATCCATGTGTACGACGCCGATGGCTGACAACGAGGGAAGCAGTCACTCCAACATTTACCGATCTTGTTTATGAGACGTGCAGCGGGAAGGCCGACGAGAGAGAGGATCGTGGTGGGAAATCGTCATTTCGCCCGCCATCGCTCCCCCGACCTCACGAACAGCTCTTGAGTAATCTTGCCTGGCGACCTATCCAACCCCGACAAACAGCCATGGTGTGTATGGTGTGTCATGTAATCCTTGGAAGCCTGACGTGGGACTATCTCGGGTTTGTACCTCAGCTGGGGGCTTACAGTAATATCCTACCCCAAACTACTCGAAAACAAATTAATAAAGCGACAAGTGTCCACATACAATTTGTCGGATGGCTGCTATTCTGGACGGAAGGCGGAAAGGCACATGTAAAGCTCACCCGGACTCGCGTTCGGACGATGTTTCACATCCATCCCAACCGGAATGGCGAACCCCTCCGTACGCGCTTGTACCCAACTCTGCCTGATACCTGTACAGGACGACTTCCTGGACTCCCTCCACAACCAAACCATGGAAGCGCACCAATTTGTGCTGGCCGAGATTGGAGTTGACGCGGCGGAGATCCCAGCTCCCGATATGTGCCTCGTAGGCGTCTACATGAGTCCAACCGGTGATTATATCGACGAGTAGAACATTCCTCCGAAAGAAAACGAAGTGGAATAACTTGTGTGAAGTTCTAGAGTTCGTCTACCCTTGTCAGAAGCTTTCGATAACTTTCACCAGCCACTTTGTAACCGTCGCCATTGAAGGGCGGTCCTGTTCAGACATCATCGCCGCCTACGACGTATTTGAAGAAAATATTATGATAGCGCGTGGCAGTGCACATGCATGGCAGATATCGCAATCAATAACCGGAGGGGTTGTCCCTTCCTGAAAAACCATAAAAATCACTACTGCTTCCTCCTGATATTCACATCGCAATAGTGTTTGCTATTTGCCGTAAAAGCACTGGTATGAGGCAGCCTCTCCTTACGCGTATCCCATTGGTTCGGGCTCACTCCACCACACACACACGAGACGCTTGCCCCGAGTGCCGAGCGAGGCGCGCCGCGATTGACAGACAAGCACATCTCGTGGTGCCACACAGCGTCGATGCAAATTTGGATCGGCTGCCCGCTGGAGTTTTGAACACTCCGGCGTTGTTGGTACCTGCCGTGTGTTGGGGTACGACGCAATACCTTCAACCGCATCCCTCGTGCGGGTGCACCCCTTCCCGTTCAGGCGGGGTGCACGTCCGCCAGCCCAACTCCCTTGCTCCCGGAACCATTGACGAGGTAAGACTCGATACTGATTATTAATGCCCAAATCGCCTGAATGGGGGGGGTGCTGGTTTTCGTGTGGGATGGGGGCAAGCAGACTGGGGATGTGGCAGCCAGGGAGATAGCCCCGTTGCAGAGATTCAGCGTTTTTTTCTCATTCGCGAACCCGACCGAGCGATGTATGCTTTAGAATAATGCATTAGCCTCTTTTTCCTGGTCGGGGAAGATGCGAAATATACGTGTTCAACGTTGTGTGTGTTGTATACGAGCTGGTTCAAACTAACAACTCCACCGAGACTTCCAGTCCAGTGCCCGAACGTAGCTGTATACGCTTTAGACTTGGGACCGATCCACACGTTTTGTAAGGCGCCTGGCCCGAATGTTTTTGATGGGTGCGATCTTTCCTCTATTTGTTTCGCTGACATCCCCGGGGTATCGGAGAGTATGTGTGCTATTTGTGTCTTCGGAGACCCCTAATGTCGCCCAATGTCTGGCGAAACAAACCCCAACAGCAATCCAACAACCTATCTCAATTCTGCTTATTTGCGACACCTGCTGCGATAGAGGAAGTCCCAGTGACACTTTTTGGCTGAAAAGTTTTATGAATGACAGGGGGCTCCTTAGCCCAAGCTTCTCGGAATGTTCTTGCTGTCATTGTGTTCCAAGAGTTTTCGTCGTACAAGGAGGCCATGGGATTATTCCTCGGGTAAAGGATAGGTTTCCCGTAAAACGGAGTAACGGTCTCCAGAGATGTAGTTTCGGGAAAACGCGGTTTATTTGTCGAAGATATTTTGGCTTGTTTTATCGGGGATTGGGGTCATATTGTGTGGCCTGGAAATACGAGAGTCTCGTTCACGCTCGGACCAGAACCCACGGATAGGCTAAGCAAGCCCACGCCGAGAGCGAGGTTCTTGCTGAAAACGTGAATAGATTAATGTAGTTGCTGGATTGGTCGACCAAGCCAGAAGTCTTGGCCTCTTCCTCCCACCCGCCCGCCTCCCAATTGTTTCTTTCGACGGGGGGGGGGGGGGGGGGAGGAGCCATTGTAGGAAGCCGGGGTTCCATTCTTATTTTTGTTTTCATTTATCGTGTTTCTTGAAGTTATTTCAGTTAGATTGGAGGAGTCGAATGGTATGGTACCATTCGGATGCTTGGTTATCCGAGACAACTGTACACGGTAGTAATTATGAACCCGGCTGGTATTACAGTAGGGAGAGAGACGTTATAAAGTATGGGCTAGGTACGTAGGAGCTCGCAGGTGGCTGCGATAGGTGTATCCGGCTAGGGGGGTTTATCTCTCCCAATACCCAGAAAAACGGTAATGACATGCAATTCGAAAGATAATCAATAAAAGTTTTATTATTATACATAAGCTGGGTTTTGAGTGACTTATACTACTGGTATAGAGTTCCCTTAATACGGAACCTCAGGACACAAATGCTGCACATCTACCGTGGCATGCGTCTTGCCTGAATTCCGGCTTCAGCTCGAACAAGCGGTGCGGGAATTTAGTTGTTTTGATACGGTGAAAAGTAACAGATATTGTTTACGGCGCAGCTCAGCACTATATTGTAATCGTATAGCGTCAGCAATGGATCGCGAGGGGACATCACGTCGTAATTGATAGGAAGCACAGTCTCGTCAGTATGTGTAAAGCTTCCGCAAACCGAGTGGGAGGCATGCCTTGGATCACTGAGTTGGAAAGCGAACGACAATTCATGTGAAGTGTGATCGAAACAACTCGGTGGCGACATGTGTTATGCCGCTATCTCACTCGGTGACGTCATAATCTTGCCCTCTAATGATTATTTTCGAGGTCGGACGTAGCCGATTTCATCCGGTATTCCTTTCCGTCGTTTTTGATAACAACAAACTGGCTCGTCGGGACAAATATGAGACCCAGTACGTTCGGTTCATGCAGCATGCCAAATCTGCAACATCGCGAGTCAGACGTCACTGTCGAGCGCTGGTGCTTATCCCAGCTAGGTATTAAGAGCCTGTTGCTTAGGTAGCAGGGCCTTCAAAAGAAGCACGTTGTCCGGCGCACTGTAACACTTGATTACTTCAGGCCGCTGTCGAGCCCTTTCCCAGGCTACAACATCCACCTTGTCAATGAAGCCTTCGGCAGTCCTGGTGGCTGGCTCGAGGCATCTTTGTACAGGTACGTTCACACCCAAACGGAGTTGTTGGTAACGCAGTTGTTAGGCTGAGACCTGCCATGGATGACGCATATAATCAAGGGCTCCTTACGAGAGAGATCAGTGCATGAACATATTCCGCGTGGTCCGGTGTCGTGTATACCGCTGCCGAATTTGAGTTTGCACGTTGCAGCAGTTACCTTAATAGTGGCGATGGAACAACCGCCCGCTCCATGAGCTGTTTGATCGCCGGACGACCGGTTTCGGCCGACTTCAGAACATATTTTAAAATTTGGAACCAGGATCCAGATGAGGGGTAGACCTCCGTTTGGTTAAATCCCTGTCTTCGCAGCAGCATCTACAGCAGCGCACCTAGCTCGCTTTACGAAAGACGTACGCCATGGTAGTGTGTTGTGCAACATCCAGCGCTACTCGACTGCGTAAACCGCATCGGACAACATATCGACGCATGCTACGATAGAGGTGCACCATGTTTTTTTCTGAGCTCCTCACTTAAGGAGCGTCATACCTCACCGAAAAAATACTTTTGGAGGAAAATAAAAGTGCTGTTGGATGAGAAATCTCCTGACCGAATTAAGTTCTGAAACATATTTCGTCACAAGAATGAAATTCCGACGAATTTGGGTGAAGGAGCCCGATCGTTCAGAAACCATTCCGCCAAAAAGTGCTACCTCTACCGTAGCGCGCGTCTATCGTCTTTACAGTTTCGGTTCCTGGCCCCGTACCTGCCCATATGTTTGCGCTTGGGATAATATGGTCGAGATCGTTATTGCGACCAAGTAGGTCCATCGGTGGCGTTAGCACTAATCCCATGTACCCGGTAAGGACATTTCCCGCCCACTCCGGATATGCATGTGATATGCTTGTGACTCCCCACCGGTGACCTGCTATGCTGCAGCGGTTTCGTGCGTGTTGCATTCGAACGGCCCGCGCTCCTTCGACAAAGCCGCGGGCCTCATGGTTGTCCATGTAGAGAATAGAGACGTCGGCCGGAACAACACCTAGGTTGTCCTCTGACGCTCCCCTTATTATCTTCCTTAGACGCGTGCTATTAATGGTTGCCTTAATTCATTATTGCATAGGAGTTGCCCATCTCCCTCAACCTGACAAAACTAATTTCATCAGGATGAGCACAAATGCCTCGGCTTACTATGTATACAACGAAAACGATACGTAAACCGTGGCTGGCATTCCCACAAAATTGTGTATGTCGTCAGTGCCCTTGGGGAGCCCCGCCAGTCGTAATCATCCCCCCCGCAAGGGCTACCTCTATCGCACCACCACGACTACGGGGTCCTAACGCAGAAATCGTATTGGCCACGGCCCTTGTCTGCGCCGTACTGCCCGTGCCCTGGCGTTTGCAGCTCCGAACGCATGCTTCACCACTACTACGGTTTGGGCAAAGCTCCTTGGTTCACCGACGACATCTACGAAGGATTCGACTCCAACAGATGTGAGCAGCTCCCGCTTGCTTCTGGAGGTCTAGCCTTCGTAGAGGTGGTATGCTAGCGGAATCTTGACAGCCATAATATACGACACAGCGTCAAAATACACCAGCACCGAGCTTCAGGCTTCGATATTAACGACTTCAGCTGTCCGTCGGTGTTCATTTGAGGGACAGCCTGAGAACTGTACGCCATCTGCTATCGTCCGCTTATGTTTAGGTCCTGTGTCAGGGATGACCACGCTTGTTCGCGTCTCGAGCATGACTCCTCAGCCGGCTGTTCAACCCCCAACTTGTTCCCCCCGCCGCATCGTCTGGCAGACTACAACTCAGTCATTGGAAGCTACAGCGCCGACGCAAGTAAAGATGTTCGCAGTCCGGCCATCGCGGTGCGGAAAGACCCCCAGGCCTGCACCTCTCAACCACAAGATCCCACCACCGTCCAAGAAGTTTGCATCATCACCCTACATTTCGACATGGGAAAAAGACGCGTGCTACGGTAGAGGTAGCACGTTTTAGCTGAATCGTTTTCTGAACGATCGGGCTCCTTAACCCATATTCGTCGGACTTTCATTTTTGTGACGAAATATGTTTCAGAGTATACTTCGGTCATGATATTTCTCATCTGGCAGTTTTTTTATTTTTCTCCAAAATCATTTTTTTTTGGTGAGGTATGGCGCTCCGTAAGTGAGGAGCTCAGAACAAAACATGGTGCACCTCTATCGTAGCATGCGTCAAAACCCGATCACCGGTATTGGCTTGTGATGTACCGGTTGCGATGGTGCTTCAAATGGTTCGCGCTTGTACGAAGGTGCTAGAAATTGGCCCAATCGTCGTATTACGTATCATAGACGGTAGATGATGGAGGATGGCTAACTGCGGGGTCCAAGCAGCGGCATCCTTCACCCAAGCGTGAACCTTGCAAACCCAGGGAGATTTTGAACTCCTTGTGATTAACTACTGGAACTTGCATTGCCGACCGTACTCGATTATCGATAGCATATATATGTGAGTTGTGATATGTGTTTGTCACTGCGAAGTTCGTTGAGCTCTCCTAGAAGTTTCGGACATTGCTCGATTGAAGAGGAGAAGTAGCTGAGGTACTGTAGTCCCTCGCCACTGCGGCAATGCCGTGTGCATAAGGCCATAAGGCACATCGATATAAAGTGCATATGACACAAGAGGAGTGTAACCGTTTCGCCGGAATGCATGCCACGGGAAATATATATCTTCTCCGCGGTAACCGTAGAAACACCAACTATTTAATAGACGGGGCGAGGATTATCTTTGTGTCGGCCGCCATTGTCGGCTCTCCGTGCGCTGCTGGTCACGTTATCGTCATCGGCCCTGCAATTTTGATATATGCTGGCGTAGATTGTCGGATGTCAAGAGTGAGCCCAAGGCTCAGCAATTGTTCGTAGTACACGACTTTCCAAGAACAGGTTCTCGGTATGGCCCGATATGCAGATCTTCGGCTTGCTGACCTTTCCCCGTGTTTTCGTTGTGCGTATCCCTTCTTCCCACGCTCGTACATTAAACTCTGTACGGTAGTCGAGGGCTGAAAGTGATGAAGGCACGGGTTTTCTTCGGAGCAGGCCGCTACCGTGGCGAACAGACGCTCAATCCAGCTCAGCGACAAGAGGCCGCGGGTCTGGAAGTCGCGTGTGATAGACGTCGTCTATCTCATTCCATCGACCGGCGAATCCGGTATTTCTCAGATCTCATAAACGTTTTCACGCCATACACTTGCATGCTACGTTTCGTACTACAGTGAATGGAGATTGAATGGTATTTTACGAACATCCGCAAGCTGGTAAGTCCGACTCATTTTTCACGGAACGCAAGCGCTACCAGTACGTCTCACGTACGTCCGGCTACCGTCTCAAGCACTAAAAGTGACTGGTCCGAGGATGAAGGTCTTGAAGTACCGCGCTACAGCGACTGTCCGATGATGAAGACGGCGAGGGTTACTATTACTGCATATTTTGTTCCATAGAGAGCCGTGGAAAAAGTGGTTGTTACGTTTAGAAATGTGCGCATTCCGGAAAAACAAATGATACGTTGTTTAGTTTTCCTGAGCCTCGTATATATGATACATAAAGCCCACAGCCTGGAGTTACAGTGAATAATGGCCACTACTATACACAATTACAATTCCGCCGAAGGACAAATAAATATATAAGTATGCAATAATATTTGGTGACCATTGATTGGAATACGCTCCGTTCAGAATCTACAGAGTCAGTGAGAAGTACGCGCGGCCAAATATATCACCACAATTATAGCGTGGTTTCTGGGACAACTGCGTCTAAAAGCCTCCGCTGTATAGACATACTTGGACAATTGTTTTTGTTTTTCTACTCCGGCGGACTGGTGAAAATTTCAGCTTGATCTCCCCACACTTGCACGCACACGCCCCACCACCAACACGGCGTGTAGAGGCAAACGTGCGTCCTGTCATCCCTTCAAAAGTGGCGGTCATCGCTGCTGCCGTCGGCCGACGCCACCTGTGTACCCCAGGCGCATGCTACGATAGATGTGCACCATGTTTTTGCCTTAGAAGGGTGGTTACTTGAAGATATCTACACCTCACCCCAAAGTGATCATTAAGGGAGGAAAATAAAAGTGCTATCCGATTGAAAATCCCATTGCCGAAGCAAACAAGGAACAGTATTACGACACAATAATGACAATAATGACAATAATGACAATAATGGACAGTCTGCCGAGTTTGGGTTAAGGAGGTCGATCACTCAGAAACCATTTCAGCCAAAAACTGCTATCTATCTCGTAGCACGCGTCTCACCATACCAAGTATAGTTTGTATCGGTCGCTGGTGGGGCAAACACAGCGAGCCACATACATACATGGCACAACCCACCGTACCATCGCTCTTCTCGTATTCAATTATCTTGCACATATATGTGTCTCGAGGCGTCCGCGGCACAGTCTGGTGTCCTACCGCCATCTCGTGCGGGCAAACCCCAATTTTCATCGTACCGTTTAGACCTCTCAGGCGTGCTGCTCTGAATCCCACTCAAGTGTTGGACCATGTTTTTTAGTTCGTTTGTTTTCTTATGTTGCAGCGTAACAAACAATCCCAAGGCCGTGCATATCGCGAAACCAAAGGGAAAACCTAAAGAGATTTAAAGCCAAGGCGACGCATACCCTGAACCCGAAAAAGCCAAGCTAGATATGCAGAAACGAAATCGAGTCGTGACCCCGCCGACAAGCTCAGAGCGGCCGAGACTGACGGATCGGAACATGACCCCTTTATCGTAGTACCAGTCTGCCCTGCCCTTGGACGCGCAGGGCCGCATTGCCCAAAACGCTAGCGCGTTGCAGAAATGCCCTTGCCAGGTTTATGTGCCTTATACAGCCGTGCGACGCGTTCGCATGTGTTCCGGAGCCGCGTGCTTTCTGCCGCACTCGATTCGCTTTGCCGCTTGGCGAAGGCCATTTGCAATCGTGGCGGCCGACGCTGTCCACTGGTATGCCAAACGGGAAACAAAACCCAACCAAATGACAACCTAATACCTTCTGCTTGCGGAAACCCTTGGCACCAATTGCCCCGAAAACACGTTGCGCTGATGCCAACTATTTTGACACGGCGGTCTATTGCGCAACTTAACAGTACAGCTGTGGTGGGCCTCCATCGGAGCAATTGACAACGCAGAAATCACACTGTCGTGAAAATACCTCCAGTACAGATCACGAGCTCAACTCACGGCGAGTGGGAGTACCCACGAACACGCCGTATCCGCTTGAACACTTCGTACACAAAAAACTCGTATGTATGTAGCCCTACAAGTACTGACTCAAGACACCACAGTAAATTACGCCCCCCGCAAAAATCCCTGCTACAATAACTCATGATCAACGTTGGGGCTCATGCTGCACATTGTCGGATGGCAAAGATAGTAATAATAATAACTCAGCTACCCTCATATAGAGGGTGCACTTGAAAATAACACCTCGGTATTAATAGCTCCCTCCGAAACCAAGACTGCCACGCGGACAAGCAAACAAATCTACGGTAGAGGTGCCCCGTTTTTTGCCTTCTGAGGCAAATACTTATTATTTCTCACTGATGGAGGCGTCTCATCTGAGGAAACTCCCAATGAGGCGTTCCTTATCGGTCGTTTTCGTTACAGGCCTAAAGCATGAAATTGCTCGTCGGTGTAAGTTCCAGTCGTGTAGATGTTTGTCAAGGTCATTGTTTTTATGTGACTTACTGACATCACAGAGAGCTCAAGAGAAGAGCCCCAGCAGTGCGCCCCTACGTATACCGTAGGCGTGCGTCGTATACATTGGAGGTTTGTTTTGTTCGTAGAGGTGGACCTTCTGTCTAACGAAAGTAAAACATCGTCGATGCGGACAAAGACAAGCGATAGTAGCCGTCGTTAACGTCAACGCCGCTAGAACAATCACGGTCTAAAATATACAGCGGTGCGGACAGATTGAGAACTAAACGACAAAAAACGCAAACAAAAGGCCAACGATTGAACACCGACAGGAGCTTTACACGAAACAAAATTTTCCCGGATGCCCTGCAGGGCTCCATACATCTCGTATACCCCCACAAAACCACTAATACTCGTACGCTCAGCATGTCGCCGTTCACTCGTCCCAAATTACCCCGAGCACCTCCGTGGTCTGTCTTCGAAATATGGAAACAGCCAGGTCATAAAGCAGCAAGTCCCCAGCGACCGCAAGTCTGATATCTGGGCTGTTGTGCGCCCATCGCAGTAGGGCCTGGCGTTGTTTGGATTTTGGACCTGGGTTCGCAGGCGCATCACTGGCCCATCTCCGCACGGGGCTTGCTATGACCGCATCGAGTAGGCGCATGGACAGGTCCCACTCTGCGAAAATCCCCACGGCGTCGTAGTCGAGGAGTACGTCCTGAGGACAGGGAGGCGTTCGTAAGACGAGGGAGTAGGGGAGGGTGGGGGGGTGGTTTGAAAGCACATGAAACTCACTTTTATAGTTAATTGGGGGCAGAAGGACAAAACAAAACAAACTGGCGGAACACGATTGCACCAAGCAACAAGCCGTGAGGAATTACGGCGTGTATACCCCCTGTGCTGGTGCCAGCAGTGGTCGCCACGCACAGCAGACCACTTTGCACGCGGCCTACAGTGAAATAGGTTAACAAGCTAAACGGAAAAAACATCATATAGGTATGACCACCAGAGTCGGGCGTTCATAAGGGCACAGCTTGGCGCACGCTTAAAAAAAGGTCAAATCGCAACTACAGTAGTGTTTGCATAACTTGAGGCCTGCACTGCATACCATAGCGCCCCTATGAGAGGCGATGGGGTGTAATATACACACCTAGGATTCGTATATACTGGCGCCGATATTCTGACAAGCGACGAAGGGGGGTACGCAGTCGAATAAACCAAATAATATACCCCAGGAAGCAATCGAAAGAACGCACAACGAAATCGACGGCAACAACACAAGGCGCAACGGCCAAAAGAAACCAAGCGGGTGTTGGCCGACGTGCGATGCCGGGATTACCGACACACCGTGTTCCAATCCGGACAAGAAGAAGCACAAGCAAAGCCGCCGTGAACGTCAAGACACCGCGTGTAGTGACAACGGGGGGACGCGGGCACCTATCCGAAACCGGCTGTGTTTGAGCCCGGCAAAGGCTACCGCTCAGGGGATCGACAGACAGGCAACCCACATACACGACTCCCTCTCGACGGGTGTCATGACACCCTGACAAACGTGTAGCGTTCGTGGTACTGGTGGCCCACCGCATCGTGATTGTGCATCTATACATGAGGTTTAACACGGCTTCATCGGTGCAGCTGCCGCTTGTGTCGGAATAACCCACCTGTGCGTACTGAAGGGACTCCCAGCCTCCTTTCGAGTCGAAGGTAACCGGTGGCGGTTTTTCTATACTCTGCTCGCAAAAGGCACCCGGCGGGCAGTAAGAAGAAAAGTTAAGCTGGTAGATTGCCTTGTTCATCCAGTCTTCCTGTGCGAACGCCAAGAGGCGAGACGATATCGGCTCTTGGTCGTACGCTCCTCCGCACCACTGCTGCCCAGGAGAGACAAAAAGTGGGTTTCACGTGCAAAGGAGGGGAACGCAACCATAGGGGGTTATATTGGGCGGGTAGATACCCCTCCTCTGTAACCTTTGACGGCGACAAATCGTGGTCTACATGTTCTCAAGTACAGTGCGGCACATGCCACGAGGTCGCAAACTCTCTAACCTACGTGCAACGGCCGGGGACAACGCTAATAACACAGACCCAGCGCCCCTCGGCTCCCCCCTCCCTGGACCTCAGGTTACCCGAGCAGACAACAGCGGGCGCTCTCAGGCCACTCTACCTTCTGAGCCGTTTCGCCACTAAGCATTCACCGTGCACGACTCCTGGATTCACTCAGTTTGCGCTGGCGCCCCTCTCACCTTCTCCGGGCGGACCTGCGTGTCGCCGGATGCGGGGCAATAGAAAAACGCGGAGACCAGCCGGTCGATGGGGTGCCTCATCATCGTGAAGTACTGGCACTCCCTGCCAATCTCTTCCATTGGGAACCTGGCGCCCAACGCAGGGGGTGGGTTGGATGTTGTGTTGTGACGCGCGCTACGACGGATGGTAGCACTTTGTTTTGGCTGAACTTGGTTCTGAATGACGGAGCTCCTTTTAACCGAATGATCGGCGGCGGAGTTTCATTCTTGTGTTGCACTATGTAGGCCATGTGATTGATCACAAGGTAGTAAGCACTACTTGTATGCAGCTCCAAAAACGTTTTTTTTTTACTTACTATTGGTATAGAGCTCCTCACGTCAGGAGCCCCAGACAGAAGCACGGGGCACCTCTATCGTGGCAGGCGGTATTAATGGCGACAAGCAAGCGCCCGACGAACGCCATGCAGCCGTTTCGTGCGGCATCGTGAATGCGACCCAAACCCACCTACCTACCTACCTCAACGCCAAGGTTTAAACATATTCTGGGGCTCGATTTGAGTAGTCGCAGCGGTGCCAAAAAAACGGCTCTTGTACTTAGAACACATCCTGCGGTTGTCCGCTACGTCGCCGGGTGTATTGTGTACCCGGAGGATTACAGGAAACTCACACATATGTTTTCCATACCATGCCATCGCGAGCCCCTTGACGCGTTGCAAGGAAAACACCAATACGCAGCTACCGCGTACATCTGGGCAAGCGAACCGTATATCTTATGTACATAAACAAAGGAACATGGGTCGTATTGAGTTTCAGTATCCAACGCACTCGTCAAGTATACACCTCCAGCAACAACGACGTAAATGGCCGTGGCGGCTACGATTTCGGAGGTATATGTCCTTGACATCGTTGTGTCCGGACAATACGCGGAAGGGCAAGCACCTCGTGATGGTCATATCCGGCGTCTCCTACGCGCCCCTTCGATACATCGTCGACACTTTGGCCAACAGGTGTGTGATCCACTAAACTGCTAATCTGTTGTACGTGAGGGTCGGTCATCTACCCGTTTTCCTTGTGAAGGTAACGCCCGTCTACGTAACGTGCCGCCCAACCCTGCAGGAGACTAACCAAACCGATTCACACGTTCATGCTCTTGGCCCTGAATTCAATGTGCTTGAAAAAATACATCAAACTCGAAATCCAAGGCTCAAACAACGTCAACACCGTGGCAAACCCCGACAATACCTGAGCAGCTCAACGTATCCCGCGATGACCGACGAGTAGTGCAGGGCCTCGAGGCAGGGTTCACTGGTACTGGGCCCCATGATGCAAATACCTGAGGAGATACCAACAAGCGTTTGGAAACGACGAATCACACGATGCATTCGTTTGTGCGTTATATTGCCTGACTATAATTTGCGTCGTCCAGTCCCCTCCCCCCCACCGCCGCACCATTGCACCACCCCCTCGGGATGACGTGTCAATGTGTTGTCTCTGCGGTCTTGTCTGTGTGAGTGTTTGCTTGTAGTTTTGACTTGTCTCTTTGTCTTTGTCTTCGTCTTTTTCCCTTCGTTGCTTTTGACCTTTTGNCCGTTTCGTGCGGCATCGTGAATGCGACCCAAACCCACCTACCTACCTACCTCAACGCCAAGGTTTAAACATATTTTGGGGCTCGATTTGAGTGGTCGCAGCGGTGCCAAAAGAACGGCTCTTGCACCTAGAACATATCCTGCGGTTGTCCGCTACGTCGTCGGGTGTATTGTGTACCCGGAGGACTACAGAAACCTCACACATCTGTTTTCCATATCATGCCATCGCGAGCCCCATGACGCGTTGCAAGGAAAAAACAAATACGCAGCTACCGCGTACATCTTGGCAAGCGAACCGTATCCCTTATGTACATAACAAAGGAACGTGGGTCGTATTGTGTTTCAGCAATCAACGCACTCGGCAAGTATACACATCCAGAAACAACGACGTATATACCCGTGGCGGCTACGATTCCGGAGGTATATGTCCTTGACATCGTTGTGTCCCGACAATACGAGGAAGGGTAAGCACCTCGTGATGGTCCTATCCGGCGTCTCCTCCGCGCCCCTCTAATACACCGTTAACACTTTGGCCAACATGTGTGTGATCCACTAAACTGCTAACCTGTTGTACGCGAGGGTCGGTCATCTACCCCTTTTCCTTGACGAGATAACGCCCGTCTACACAACGTACCGCCCAACCGTACAGGGGACAAACCAAACCTATCCAAACGTTCATGATCTTGGCCCTGAATTCAACGTGCTTGAGAAAATACATCAAACTCGAAATCCAAGGCTCATACAACGTTAACACCGTGGCGAAACCCCCACAATACCTGAGCAGTTCAACGTATCCCGCGATGACCGACGAGTAGTGCAGGGCCTCGAGGCAGGGTTCACTGGTACTGGGCCCCATGATGCAAATGCCTGAGGAGATACCAACGAGCGTTTGGAAACGACGAATCACACGATGAATTCGTTTGTGCGTTTACATTGCCTGACTATAATTTGCGTCGTCCAGTCCCCATGCGTTCGAGACTGCACAGCCCCGGTCTCCACCACGCCCCTCCCTGTCTCGGACATATCAATAGAATACTGCGGTGACTTGACGCTAGAAAGGAGGCAATTAAGCTTTCGATAAGCGAAAATTGACAACGAGCCGCTGAAAAGACGTCGGTAACCCAAATTCCAAACTAGACATCCCGTTATTCGTCGCTCGATGCCGAGCACACTTTAAGCGATTTGCAGCCAGGATGCCAACCCGCGTATAATATGTAACAAACATTTACTACCAGTATGCCGGCTGAAGAAAAGCACGTGCATTGTTCGGGAGAATCTAAGGTGCGGGACCTACCAGTAGACTTCGGTTTGGTTGTATGTACTCGTACTGATAACAAAGGATACGGTAGTAGAGGTAGCTTCGACATTTCTTCCCCTTCTCGGGCGAAGAGGTCCCTGTCTCCCCTAGGCCGACAACGAAACTACGCCAAAGATTAGAACACCCACTTGGAGCTTTACAGGCACAAGACGAAACATGGTGAAATAAACGTGAATTGGCATTGCAACGAAACTGGACACATCCAAGTATATACTACCTGGAAGTAGCTATTATGGGAGCCCCTTTGCGCAAAACATGTAACATATCGGTAGATCCCAAGTGAGGCACAAATGCATCCGCCTAAACGTTACACCCCGATCGTATGTATCACGAGTCTAAGACTATAGCCAGTCAGCACCGACCGCCACCCAGACGGACGCCGACACGCGTTTTTGTTAGAGCCACGCCCTATTTACTGCGCTTAAAACGTGAACGGGTTGCCTGCTACGTTCGTAGCTCAGTGGAATCCAACAGCAGTGCCGATTGGGGGAATCGACATAACAACAAGAACAGCGGGTGCCAACGCTTTCATTACCTGGCATCGATCCCCCAGAGGTCACGCTGGCGATCACCATCTGCCGTCTGATGGAAGACCCACCGCTCTTCACCATGTGGTTAAACAGCGTGCAGTAGGCCGGGGTGTCCTTTGATCCCTTGCGCGCAACAGAAGCGTAAACCTGCCGCCCGAAAACGTAAACGAACCCATGCCCCAGAGTGAACGACGTCAGGAAAATATGCATAGGTGTGAGTTGCCTGAATTCAGTACGTAACGTACCTAAAGCTTACGTAAGCATCGGAGGTCGTACCTAACCTACCTGCAAACTTTGGTAGGTATCGAAGGTTGTATAATCGTGCCTAAAACTAAGGTACGTACCGGAGGTCGTACCTGGCATACCTAAGTATTTAGGTAAGGTATACAAGTATGATTGGGGCGTTTTCAAGGGTATACTCGAGTGCGTACCGTACCTAACATTCCATTATAAATATGCATATCATGTACGGGTTTCCTCGCCTGATTGCGTGTTGAAGTTTTTAGCCGTTAAGATTCGTTTGTGAAGTCACAAGAAAGTGTGCCCGTGAAAATGGAATACGCATGAACAGGCAGCGCCGTATCGTATTGGCGCCCTTCCGACATTTATTTCGGTGGCGATGCCCCGCGTTCCGATACGGGTCCATTGATAGGGGCAGCACGTTTTTACCTAAAGCGTTTTAAGGTTGACGCGGCTCCTTGACCCAAACCATTCGCGATTCCATCGTATTGTTTTATTGCATAATTATATAGGCCATTCGCTCGACAAAATAAGTCATGCCAAGCTTGGAGCTGTCCAATGCAATGCATACAGGAATTCTACGAATATAAAGGACGTTTGTTCCGTTCACTGGAGGTCGCTTTTGGAAAGATTAGCAGTCAACGTGAGGCGCGCGAAGGTTGTACGGACGGGGGCCTGTACAAGTGCTACCCATAGGAGTGGCCCAACACACTTCCCACGTGCTGTCTACCTGATGGCTGGTTATTTTCGGCTAGCAGTGGTCGCGCGAATCATGTTCTCTGACTGAAGACTGGGCTTGCACGGCTAGCAGTCGTCGCGCTGGTCATGCATGGACGACAAGCTTGGCGGCGACTTATGCCTTAAAAAAAAACTCCAGAGCAAAAGGCACCGCTCTTTGATGAAGCCACTGCCGTACACTAAAATATACCGGTAACAAAAATGCAGCACCTTCGTTGGTGGAACTTTGTATCGAACGAGCACCTCCTCGCAACGCCTGTGGGCTATGCATGACCCACGAAGCGACTGTTGGGCGTGCAAGCCCAGTCCGTGGGGAGCGAGTTGGCCCACTCCTGAGGGCAGTGCTGGTACATGCCCCCACCCGTACACCCTTCCCGCTTTTCACGTTGACTGCGGTTAAACAAATGACCGCCAGTACACGGAACAATTGTTTTTTATGGCATCCCAGTACATCGATATACATTGAACAGCTCCGAGCTGTGTGGGGATTGTATTTTCGAGCGAACAGCTCTCGAGAAATTTTGGACAGACTCGCAACAAGGCCAATTGTCACCCATCAAGCTCAGCTTTTCACTCGCACCATTGAGATATGTACAGTCCACACTGGCGGATTTCGCCCAAAACATGCACTACAATAGCCTGTAAAACCGTGATTTCGTCGAAAATGATGTTTCACATGGTCATGTCGCCTTGTTTTGGCCTTCAATTTAAAACGTAGCGAAATACGCTCTGGGGGCCCGCAACCACGACATGTATACGGCCATACAATGCCATTTATGTGCTGTACGATAGGCACAAAGTTGGTGCGCACGGTTAACTCATTTGTCGGAAGTGTGACGAAGGACGTAGACGATACTGAAGTTGTCAAAGCTATAACAACAGCCTTCATCATGCGGTATTTATCGGTATAGTTCGTGAAAATACAGCCAGTCAATGCTGTTACTCGTAACTGCCGTGGTGGCGAAACGATGGGATCTTGTAAAAGGGTACGTGCTGCTACCGTGGGGCAATTCTGTTGTATGGGGGTAACCCTTCTACCGGAAGCAGGTTGAGACGAGACGCGCTCAGTCACTCACAATATCGATGTTTCGATGACGTTCCATTGTATCGCCGCTGATGCCCGGTCAGAGAGATTTCTGAGAAGCGGTGTGAGCACAGTGATCATAATTTGCACTGCGTGTTTAATCAGAATCACGCCACCTCAACAATAGAGGGGAAACGGGGATACCATGAATACCATGACAGTCTACTGCTGTAACACAGTAAAACAAAACACCCCAACTTATCAACAGAGACCCTTTGGTGAACGCGATTATGATCTTGGCTGGATAACTCGTACTTGAAAGCATATTTTTGTACTTTGAACACGCGAAACAATAAGAGGGCAACAAGGTGCCAAATGTGAAGTCTAACCTCGGTCTGGTCTGTGAGACGTGAAAATCCGGCGATAATCACCCGATGTGCTTTGACACAAAACTTGAGATTCGCCAAGTTTACTCGATCGGATGAGTTATACAGTACGCTTTGGCATAGTACGAGCTCGGACGGTCATGAAACGGAGAAAGCTTCCTAAAGGCGTATCTCGTGACACACTTCAAAGTAGGCTACGAAAACCAGGGACACTGACACTGATACACCCCTGCTTACGCAAAATAAAAGTAAATGAACATGTCTATATTTTGTTTTTCCCGTCTCGATCTCGCCGAGATATCCGCGCGAAAACACAAAAACACCAACTTTTCCACAAAATTCATTTAGAAATCGTCGTTTTCGATACAAATGAAACTTCATGGAGAAAGTGCTGTAGACACACGGAGAACAGCGATGAAAGGCTCGTTGCCCAATTCGCCGCCCATCAAGATATATTGCCAAAACCGATTCCACACACTAAGTCAAGCAATAATAACGAAAAATATTATTTTTCTGCGATGCCCTCATTTGAATAGCATGTTCAAAGGTTTCGTTGTCGGCCCTACGTACTTTTTTTTTTTGTTTTACTTCGTACGTAGTTTTGGCCGCTTTGGTATTGTTTCGGGTTGTTGGATCGGTCATATCTCTCTTTCGGGTTATTGGATCGGTCGTATCTCTTGAAAAAATTAAATTAAATTACGTACGAATAGGGCCGAAGGTCAAGCAATGTGTCGATAAGCGCATGAACGACACCGAAAATAAAGTCAAAATTGGTAACCCTTTTAGGACTGCAGTCCCGTTTTGGGGACAAACCACTCAAATTTTGAGTAATTTGTCCCCATAACGGGACTCCAGTCCTGCAAGGGTTAAAATTCATGGGGACATCGCCAATACGTCGTATAACCTATTTTATGGCTGGCCCAGCTCGTATATATATATAAAATAAAATAAAAAACAACAGTGAGCTCGAGGATTTTTCGTCGAAACTCATCTTTGCTACGAGTAGTAGCTGAGTGTAATACTTCGATGGTGCGTACTCGTACGGATTGTATATTCAAAAAATAGAAATAAAAACAACAGCTGTTATATATGTCTCGCAGGATGCCCGATCTTTCTAGAGAGTGTTTCGGATTCTGTTTCCCACCCCCGAGCATGATAGGAATTGTTTTGCAACACCTGGAAGAGAGAGGGGCACACGCCGTTATTTTGGTGCCGGACGTGAAGTTACAGTGGTTCACTAAACTAGCAGGAGCGACAGTAAGGTCCCGGAAGGTGTCCAAACCGGGAGAGGATAGTCAGTTTTTCCGTTTACACCACCAGAAACACAGGGTGCCACATCGTTTCCACAAGTGGGGAATGAGGGCAGTGGAGGTGGACTTCAGGAAGTCATAATGAAACAATTTACACACACGAGCCCCGCCTACGCGAATCCTTCTCCACTCGCACGCACGCAGTAGTTTGACACCACAACCGATCGGCGTCTCTGACTGTTTCGAACAACCTCGGACCGAGCAGGCCGTTCGAGGGATGCTGGGACCGTTGCGTTCTTTGGTACGACAAATGGCAGCGTTACTTACAAGGTTCTCGGCTAACAAGGAAATACAGGACACAAATAATTGTTCTCTGGTTAAAGTATCGGCGATACGGGCCCGGGTACTATGCCCAAGGTGTCTGGGCGAGAATGACGAGGCGTTCAGGTTCTGCCAATTTTGTGCAACGCCAAGTAGCTTAGTTAGCAACGATGAAACCCCACTGATGATCGTCGATGAGAAAGCCATCGAGAAGCGGGCGACACAGTTCCACGCCGCCGTAGCAACGTTGGCCTCAGTCAAAAGCAGGAATCAGACTACGGATTTGTTTAACAGGTTTCTGAAATCGCGCGTAGGAAAAGGAGCCACACACATGGCAACCGCGCAACCAACAGACGTGCTCCAGTTCCTCTGTTGGCTGGACTCGTGCGGAGAACGGAGGCGGACAGTAGTGCACGATGTTGATTGCGAGGAGGTAGGGACAGACACTCTGACAGAGGCGTGTAGAGCGAGGGACTTATGCGACAAACGGTTTGCGCACGACTCCCTCCGAACAAATTACGTTTCAAAGCTGGCAGTAGCATATGAACGAGACCTTGGGGTGGCCTCAGCGTGGTGTGACCAATTGAGAGTGGGAAATCCAGTCCGGAGTGACCTGGTGAACCAGTACATGTCCTTTACCAGATCCGAACAAAAGAAGGCAGGAGTGAGAGTGAAGCAGGCCCCGACGTTGTTACGAAGCCATTTAGCGGACATCATCGCACCTATGAGGGCACGCCTCCAAGGGACGTTAGATATGTCCGAAAAGCTGGTGCTCACGCGCAACATCGCTTTGTTCACGGTAGCGTGCGGTACAACGAAACGCGGAGACGAACTCACGCGCACCCTTATCCAGCGCATCCTTAGACTCCCGAACCGCTGCGGTTTTCTGTTTAATTTCCAGCGGGGAAAGACCATGCGGGACGGCGCGGATCACTTACTAACGGTTCCTTACGACGAACAGCACGCGGACACGTGCCCCATTAGAGCGGTCGAAAACTGGGTAGCAATAGGCAAGTTCGCGGGATGGAACATGGAGAAGGGTTTCCTTTTTCCAACCATCTCTTCAAGAGGAGAGGACAGTACACCGACGCGAGGCTCACTCCCACTTTCGGCAAGCCAAATGACCGTGCTTCTGAAGCAGAGTGCCGTAGCAGCAGGAGTACAAGGGGATTTCTCGATGCATTCGTTTAGGTCGGGGGGGGGCGGTTTCACGAGCATTAGCAGGGGACGACCTGTCCACGATTATGCAAATGGCGTTCTGGAAGGACCCTAAAACGGCGTGGAGGTACATGCAGCTAGCTCAAGTAGTGTCGCCGGGCTCGTCGGGGTACGCCATGGTCCCAGGGGTGACAGAGGAGCAGTACAAGTTGATCAACGAGTTTCCATTAAGTGCACAAAGCAGGTCATGGGGGGCGTTCGGAAATGAACCAATGATGTAATATAAAGATTTACAGGAAGAGCAACCAAGAGAGAGGAGTGTGGGAAAGCAGCCCCGATCGGTATAACGACAATCCACAAGCAATGGAGAATCGTGATACTGATAGAGACTGTAAAGTAAGGGAGGGGTGGTAGCACCGGCCACGGGAGGTGCTTCCACCATTCTTATCCCACACTATATGATGAGAAGAAGAACTGGCCCAAGAATACATGCGTATTATCCAGGAACGAGTTGGGGAACGTTCTTGAAGGGTCCCCTAACCCGGCCCAAAGATAAAGCCTCATTATGGGACAGCAAAGCAAGCCTTCGAGCTCAGTGTCAGCAAGAGCTTTCTTCTCCAAATAGAGGTCGAGAAGAAGAGGTTATTTGAGACACCACCCGCCCACCCCTCAAATAGATAAAACATGATACTTGGGACACCAGGTATTCCAGACCTGGCCTCTAAGTGTTTCTTCTTTAAAAACCGCCGGTAGAAAAAAGATCCGAGTGTTCGGGTTTCTATATTGCGAAAATTACTAGAAAACTCAAACACTCGGAGGCTATTTTCGCCGACGGGGTGGTAGCACCGACCCTTCGGTAGGTGCTTCCATCATTCTTATCCCACACTATATGAGAAGAAGAACTGGCACAAGAATACATGCGGATGTAAATCCCGTATGAGGGGGACACAATATGAGGCTGCCGAATTCAGGAAGAGTGTGTCTATTGGTGGGGGGAGGAAAAATTAAAACAAATTGAATACATTTATATTTAAATTAAACAGTCTGAACTAAACATACCAGGTAAATTATAGTGTTCCGGCGAGTTGACGTGATAGAGTGAGTCTACTATTAGTAGCGTAAGCCACCTGTCGCCGTTATATATGTGTATGGGGTATTTGTATCGTGCGTACTCTGGTTTTAATGTTTACTACGTACTTATTTGTTTTTTATACAGAATACTATATATCTAAAATATATACCATCACACCCTGGACAATTCCTTTTTCAATACGTAGTCTATTGTGTCTGTAATTGTTTTCGGGTGTTGTCTATTAATTGGAATTGCCCAACGAAATAAATGATTTCGAATGAAGTATTTATATGTACACGTCGTATATCCATTTGAATTGTCCGGGTAGTTGATTTCGAATGCCGTCTACTACTAATTCGAATTGTCCATACAATTGTGTTTGGGTGCTGTCTATTATTTGGAGTTGCGTGGGCAATTTTAGGACAATTCCTATTGCATTAGTATTTTGTGGCTACAATTGAGTTTGGACGCTGTCCATTAATTGGATTTACACAACCAAATAAATTATTTCGATTGACGTATCTAATTGGAATTGTCCGGGCAACTGATTTTGGGTGCTGCCTACTAATCGGAATTGTGCGTACAGTTGATTTCGGGTGCTGCCTATTAATTGGGATTGCCGAGAAAATTGATTTCGAATGCTATTTACGAAAAGCAATTGTCCAACTAAATTATTTGGAGTGATACCTATGAATCGGAATTTCCCAGTCAAATTATTTCGAGTGAGATCTATTGGTCGAAATTGTCCAGCCATTTGTTTTGGTGATGTCTATCAATTGAAATTGTCCAACCAAACGATTTCGAGTACGGTCTACTAATTGGAATTGTGGAGGTCAGAAACAATGTCGAACACTAACAGTTAGAAGATCAGGACAATCCCCGTTGACCCAACCACGTATTTGATTTGGAAGGCCAGGACAAAAACCGATTGACCAAACCACTCCTATTGATAGGCAAGACCTTAAACTATTTGTTGAAACAAGTTCAATTGGAAGGTCAGGGCAGAAACGTATTAATTCAACCATTCCTATTTTCAGAAAAAAACACAAATATGGTACTGGAACAGTTACTATTGGAAAGTCAGAGCAGAAACGGTTTGTTCCATTCCAATTAATAGACAAGACCAGAATATAATTACTGAAACAATAAATATTGGAAGGTCAGGACACAAATCTATTGGCCGAGCCATTCCTATTAATAGATGCATCACGAACACAATATCTCGACCAATTCCATATAAATGGACGTCTGGAAGATCTTCTTCAAAAACAATAGTCTATTGTGGGTAGATCCCATATTCTCTTGAAGAAGTAATAGAGTATTGGAGTTTCCGGAGCGGAGCAGTTGAAGGAGAAAATTCCAGTTAATTCACGGAACTCTATAACAATTGCCTTCGCAATTCCAATTAGTAGGCGGATTACAGTATGTTGCTGCCTTTACAATTCCAAGTGCAATCATATGTTAGGAATCAATTGTCCGCCTCATTTCAACTAATAGACTTTTTTCGGTGACTATATTGTAAGTTAAACAGTCTATTGCGATGTCTATTGTCCAAGGGTTAAGCAGAAAGGGAATGTAAAACACATTGCTACCGGGTATTGATTAATCCGTCGCCAATGCTTTTGTCGGGGAGATCTAATTCAATGGACGTCCTCCGAAATATGACGTTGTCTGTCAAATCGTTTGCTTTTGCAACTTCAAGAAATAACATCACCATATGCATACATATCAGTGTCAAATTCCTATCGCAGCGTCCGGAATCAAGTGGCCGGCAACATAATGTTGTCCATTAAATGGAAATGCCTGATTGTCTGGACAATTATTTTCGAAGCCTGTCAAATATAGGGAATTGCCAGGACAATTATTTAGAAAGATGCATAACAAAAAAAAATGCCCGCGCAATTAATTTAGAAGGATGTCAATTAAATGGAATTGCCAGCGCAATTGGTTTAGGAGGATGTCGATTAAAAGGAATTGCCGGGACAATTGGTTAAAAAGGATGTCAATTAAATGGAATTACCCGCGCAATTGTCAATTAAATGGAATAGCCAGCACAATTGATTTAGAAGGATACCAAATAAATGAAATAGCTAAAGCAGTTCTCACCGACAATACGCTTCAATAGGCTATTAGGTTTTACAATAGAATGGGATAGATAGTAAATTGCAATAGACTACGTAACGGGTTTAACAATGGAGCATTATTGTAGACAACTCCTATTTAATGACAATTGCTTCGAACATTTATTTGACGTAGTTGGGTGCATTGTTGTTGTCTTCACATTAAAAACCGTGCCGGTCTCTCTATCCAGTACCTCCATCTGTCCGTACTAATCCAACACTTGACACGGTCGATTCCCGTGGTCACAGGCTAACTTACCCAAAAAAAGGTAGACTGAAATAAAAGTGGAACCCGAAGGTTCCACAAAGCGATCAAAGCCAGTCAAAAACAGATAGTCTGGAGCCCTCCGCTCCCCTCTACACGCTATGTGAAGGTAAAAATAAAAATGGAAAAGTCAACATCACCAATCGGGGGTACACGCCCCCTGATTCTATCTTGGTGCCCCTATAATGCCGGGGTGTTCCGTGCCGGGTTCACGCCGGTCAGGCATATTGATAAAAATTTCATGTGCAATACGAAGGGCCTCGTGAGTTTCTATCAGTATTGGTATAAATTGTCTGTACGATAGAGCTCGATGCGTTTTAATTAATTCGGATTGATAACCATAATAGACAGTCAAGTGTAATCTGAAAGTATTGATAGACAAATAGACTGCTGTTGCCTACTGTCCAGGGTGTTACTATAGATATATTAGGCAATGACCGACAACATGCCGGACGGTGTCACGGTCGCCCGTAATACATAATCCCAGCGGATTTACTTTTAATTCGTATCTTCCCAGATTGTTTTATTTTGTGGCCACCTACGTTCGTGATTTATTCGTAGAAAGAACGTATATGCATCTGGACTAATGAGCAGCTACAGTAGCGGCTACACAGACACACGCAGGCATTCTGTGTATCCGTTGTTAGGTTCTACAGAAAGCTGAGGACTCCTGCTTTCTACGTAACGATCCTACTTGTAGCCGAGGCACAGATCGACGGGAGGGATTGGGGTGATCTTTTCGGGACCATTGTATATCAAACACGATCATCAGGATTCGCGCGGAACTAAAAAGGGAGCATTGCGACCCAAATCGTCAGCTTTCCAGTGATACGCTAAATACGCAGTTTCCGGAACAACATCATGGCTGGAAAACGACCCCCTCCAATAAGCATTGTGTATGTTTGAGGATCTGTTTTCACCCACCTCTGCCACACCCCCAACTGCATACTTTCGGCTCCATGTACGATCGTTCGAAAGCTGACGTCTGTATATAGCTTCCTGCCGTACCTACCGTAGTACCTATTTTAGATTTTAGGGTTTTAGTACCCATGTATATATGTGTGTGTGTATGCGTCGGTATGGCAGCTTCGTACGTAGTCCAAATAAATGGTAATTTGCTCCTTCATAAATACTGAACAAAAATAGGCCAAAAACATTAATTCCGAGGCCAACGGATGTATGAGGTGTTATTTATTATGGGCCACCGTCGTAATATTAATACCGCAACACGAATAGGAACGCTACTAATAATGTTGTTACTACAGCTGCCGCCGCCGATGGACATATGAACACAGCTGGGCATTGATTAGAGAGGACTGAGCGCCGCCATCCTTCCTGTCCCGTGTGATATGCATTTCCCCCCGGAACAAAAAGGCCGAGGCCGACGCCGCCAGTGCCGAAGCTATTGTGATAGAATAGAAGCGATGCTTTAGTCGGGTGGCTGTCGTGGGCGTGCTAGGACCGCGTGAGGGTGTGTGTGTGCTGTGCACCGCGGCTTTTTGGTTTAGTTGGGGTGGAGATGCGCTGTGTGCTGTAGAACGTGGTGGGATCGCGTAGGGAAAACGGAGTGTCTGTGGCCGTTATTCTTTCAACAAGATATGTTGTGTATTTCGAAGCGTGCTGCTATTCTCAAACAAAAGTATGTTCGAAAAAAGAGTTCGGGGTAACAGGACAGGCTCCGGAACGCAGCGAACTGGAGCGGAAGAACATACCGCAGGGAAGAAAACATAGTCAAATAGAAACGTACAAATATCAGTACGACATGCATCATACAGCGGTGTTGACGGTCCCCCAATAAGACGGTCTGAGCAAGACGGTTCCCCGATATAAGGCAGTCAAAGTTGCTTGGCGCTCCTGGGGAATCGCACTTATAAATATACCCTGAAATGGATGAGGCGGCTTCCCTCTACATGGCGGGGATATTGCTCTTACACATCACCGCCTTATTCTCGCCGGCGCCTCGAACCCCACCGGCGAGTGTTGGTGATAATAGTATCTATCCGTTCGCTCCGTACTCTCGGCGATTGTTGTGTTGTGTCTACAGCCGTTTATGATGGGTATGAGATGAGTGCGTTGTGTCACTCCATAGCCAAGAACCAGATACTACGTAAATACATGTAGGTAACTGCTGCTGCCATGAATACATGCCTTGGATAATGTCATAATGTGTGTCCGTATTGCACACATACCCAATTCCCCGGTATCGAGGCCGAACCGATCGCCGCCGGTATTTATGGCCGAGGGTATACCGGTACCCGGGGTATATTCGGGTAGGCGTACCGAACTTAGCAAAGTGTCAGGTAACGGTATTCGAAAAGTACCAAACTTACCGAAGTGTCGGGTACTGGTGGTATAAAAGTACCGAACTAACCGAAGTGTCGGGTACCGGTATCGAAACAATACCCAACTTACCGAAGTGTCTGGTACCGTTATTGAAAAATCACCGAACTTACGGAAGTGTTTAGTAGGGAACCGATCCCGGTACCGAACAAATTATGGTACCCCGGTATTGCGGTCGAGGGTATACCTATACCTGGGGTATATTCGTTGGCGGGCCTACCGAACTAACCGAAGTGTCGGGTACCGGTATTGGAAAAATACCGAACTCACCGAGTTGTCGGGTACCGGCATTGAAAAAATACCGAACTTACCGAAGTGTCGGGTACCGGTATTGATAAAATACCGAACTTACCGAAGTGTCGGGTACCAGTATTTACCGAGAAAACACCCGGTATACTTCGGTACGTACCCTACCGAACGTTCAATTTCAAGGTTCACCTCGGTCTTCCCTCGTCGACTTGCGACAATTCACTTCGACTTGTCCTTGCCTCTTGCCTATCTCCGCTTCGTAAGTGTGTGTGTGTTCTTCACATTAAACCGTAGTTTCTACTCGTCGACACCCAGCACACCCAGTACCCGTGCCGATCTTTATTCTTAGAGAGATGTTGGAACCAGTTCTTCCGTGGTCGCCAAATATACGACACATCAGTCAGAGATACTTCTCGTACGCTGGCAATGCCGTAAGCAGAGCAGACAAGGTAGTGCTATAATAAGAGGTACCAGGTACACGACAGGCACAACCTACCCTGATAGCAATCAAGTTACGTAAAAAAGCAAAACAAAAAAGCGAAAATGAAAAAATGAAGAAAACATGTAAGGGTTTTATGTCGTAGTTAAAATCAGACACACCTGGTCGCTTTGGTAGCAAAAACATTCTAAACCCAAGTACAAATCATACGCTAGGACACCTGTCATTGGCCAGCCACACATCGTACCTGATTTCGGCATGAAATGGTCAGGTACACCTATGTATGAACTATGAATATCTTTGTCTACTTTGTCTGGCGTTCGACTGTTTTTGGCACTTTTTGAGCCAATCAGAGGCCATGCCTATACTACGTATATCATATACGCCCGACACGAACACATCACCACACTATTAATACGTACATATTTCGACTCGCCACAACAACATGCAGAACATAGGATACGCCATACGCGCGTTTTTTTTTTGTTTTTTGTTTTATTACCTTCGCCCTCCCTTTCTCTCTCCTCCCTCACTACGGTTCTTGCCTTGCATTTTTATCGCGAGAAGGTTTCAGCACTTTCCCCCGTCAGCGCTCGTCGAATTGTGCATACCCACGCTATATAGTATGCGCTCTCGACAATAGTTAAGTTGGTGTCATTTAAGAAGAACAATCTCCGTACGCAAACTCGAACCCTCGACTTCCAACCTAACTGGCTTCGTGTGGCTATTTGTTAGACAACCGGGGCGACCGGCACATAGTACAACAATGGACACAGACTGCAGCTTGTTTGCCGCGTCGATGTAGACTCAGTTTTTTATGATAGATAGTATAGTATGTACAGCAATGGAACTTCGTACTGCCGTGTGCAAACGTGTTCCTCGAGAATGGTCGAGGCTTTAAAGCTGGCAACGGGGGAGGGCACTACGAGTATAAATAAGTGGTATTTCTTGCCGTGGCGCAAGAGGTATTTATTTAATTGGCGTATATATCACATCGTGCTAGGCTTTTCCCCGCTATTTTTACTGCTACTTTTGCTGACACGGTACGGAAAGCGAAAGCAGTTCAATCTCAACTTAACTCGATGTTTTGTTCGTATTCTATAATACTATATACTCACAATACATACAACAGCAGCAGTACATAAGTACTCGTCGTGAGAGTGAGTGCGATCACGGAGGAAGCAACTAAAGCATCTACAAACAAATTAATATACATGAAGGGCCATAAACAAACTACCAATAATAGTAACATTTCGGAGGCCGCACATTTACTCCTCGTACTGTTGTATAGTATTCAGACTCAAAATCAAAACTACCCCTGGTAATCTTCGTGGCTTTTCATGGACAACACACGACTCGTGGCGCAGCGCGACGCGTTTTCTACTTATTTTTAGTATGTACCTGATTTTGGCTCAAATGGATCAGATATACATGATTTTTTTGCATTTGCCCAAAAAATATATTAGATAAAACAAATCACAAACATAAACGATGGAAAAAGACAAATACACCAAGTGTAGTGCCTGGTGCGTCTCCAGGAGGAGGAGATGTGACAGAAAATATAAAATGAAATAAATTTTGAAATTTGAATGAAAACAGTACGACCTGTGGGCCAGCCGTAAAACGGCGAAAGCTTACCAAAGTCGTATGATATCTCGTGAACCACTGCGAATTAGGCCACAAAAATTACCATCACCCTGACACACCACCACTGCAGCAGCTGTATATGAAAAAAAACGACTACGTGTTAATACTCGTCATATATGTAAACTTTTTATTTGGTTTACTTTCTCGACTTGATCTCGCCGAGATATCCGCGAAAAATAAAAAGCATCGACTTTTTGACACTAAAAGTTAGTATACAAATCGTCGTTTCCGATCTAAATGTTGGGAGTTTGTGCAGGACATCTGAAGACACAAGATGAAGAACGATGAAAGTCTTACTTGTTACCTAATTCGCCACTCATCAAGAGATATTACCAAAACTCGATTCCATCTCGTACATTAGTGAAGTCATCACGACAAAAAAGGCATTTCTGCGCTGTTCCGCACACCTTTGGAATTTTTGAACTGCGTTTTCAACGCCGGGTTTGAATCACACGTTCAAATACATTCACTACTGTCGGCCCTATTCATTGTTTTAGTTTTTTTTACTACTATGAGCTGAGACGATATATTGCCGTATTTGCCAGCTTTTTCCCAACGCAATTTTGCGAGTTTCGAGCTGAAACTTTACATGGAGCTCCATTGGAGTACAAAACCGAACGATTAAATATTTCAAAGGGGATCGTTTCTTATTTGTTTTGAAATGTGCGCGTATATGGCTGTTTTAAGAAAAACCCAGATAACGTCTTCGCAAATAAGCACGGAAAAAAAAAAAAAAAAGACCCGCGTTGAAGCTGTAGAGAAAACCGATGCGAATCACGTGAAAAAAAAAAAAAAAAAAAAAACAATTGCGCTGGGAAATGCGTATTTCGTGTCCCTCCTTGTAGCATGTTCACTTTGTACTGGATTTATTAGGCACGTCATATTTCCCGATATACAACGAATTAGGCGATGGCGAGGATATATGAAGTAAATTTGGAGTCCAACAGTAGTAGTAGTTGTCCAAATGGTCGTGAAAACGCCGATACAACGGAACTTTGTTTTACGGCTGGACCAGCTCGTACTACAACAGTAGTTTTGATCCCTTTCGTATTTTTTCGGGTTGTTGGATCGGTCATATCTCTTGTCAAAAATGAAATAATTCGCAGGGCCGAGGGTCAACCTGTCGATGAGTGCATTGTCTACACCGTGTAAAACCGTTGAGTCCATATTAGCATAATTATTGGGGGCATGGCCAATCCGACGTTTAAACCATTTCATGGCTGGCCCACCTCGTACTCGTAAGCGGTCACGATAGTTAGTTGCTGTCTTGCTCAAAATACAAGCTGCTCATTCGAAACGTATTTATACATTATTTCTAAAAATTAAAACAGCAGCAGCAGGTATGTGGTGTCAGATCGAAGATTTCACACATACATACATCTTCGCAAGCTGTGTGTATATGATAGACTGCAGCAATGCTGTACGTACTGCTGTAGTGTCATATGATACGTGTGTGGCAGTTCGGCACCGTTCTTTCTAACCGTCGACATTCAGCACATCTCGTTAAAAATCGGCACGGACACTGGGTGTGCGAGGTGTCGACGGGTAGATGGGAAACTGTTTTTTTTTATGTGGAAAACCCTGTACGAGTATGTAGCTACGGACGATCGAACCCGTGAAATCTAAGCTACAAAACACTGCAGGGCGTAAAATAGGCGTCTGACTCGTTGTGCGGGCAGCGCACCATGAGCCGGAGGACGTTTAATTTACCATATAAGCATCAACATACTCGAAATGTGCGTCTTATCCGCTCGGTTTAGCTGTTTGAGGCCTGCTATGCCCTCAGGCAGATAAAACCAGCCCCAAATATAGCATCTAAGACGAAATCAACACAAAACGAGGCCCAAAACAATATCGACGCCTAATATCGTTTCGGACCGGCACATTGTTTAGCGCCTACAAAACGATGCGGGACATAAAATACGCGGTGCGGCAAGCCGCACACCATGCCTCCGGTACGTGGTGGGATTGACGACAAAAAGGTGCGCCAGCGCAACATTTCATCACCTATTTTACGCCCTGCTACACTGTATACCGCCGTACATCACACATACATATATATACATATATATATTGGTAGAATAATATGGCAATCGAGGTTGACTATTTCTGATACAGACCGCCGGGACAATGGTCTACTCGGCTTGCTGCGTAACATTATCTATTTAAAAAAAAAAAAAACAGCTGTGAGATCGAGGATTTCGTCGAAACTCATGTTTGATATCAACAGCTGAGTGTAATACCTCGATCGCGCGTACTTACGGATTTTATATGTCCTCATGTAGGATGTACATCCCGTATGAGGGGGACACAATCTGAGGCTGTAGAATTCAGGAAGCGTGTGTCTATTTATGGGGGGGGGGGGGTAAAGAAATAAACTTGAAATTAAATTGTCTGAAATAAACATAGTACAGCAGTGTTCCGAAGAGTTGACATGATAGAGTGGGTCTACAATTAATAGCGTAAGCCACCTGTCCAATTATATATCTGTATGCTGTATGGGGTATGTTTATCGTGCGTACTACGGATTTTATGTTTACTACAGCAGTACATATTTGTTCTTGATCCAGAATATTTTATCTAAAATATTGTACGTCGTACATACATAGAAACATTCGTGATAAAAGCATGCGTAGATCTATATACTTTGAGCAGTAGTTTATCTGATGTGTGGTAGTCTTGTGCTGTGTGACCGCAAACAACGACCTTGTACGCATCTCTCTGGGATTGAAGAATCGGCCCGGACGCTGACTGTGTGTGATGAATGCCGGTGGATGGAAATCCTTGTTTGTGGAGAACACACAGGCATTAATTAGTGGTTATCGGCCTCGTCCACCACCGGGATTGACCGGCTGGTGAACCACTCTGCACACATACCTACCAGTACCAGTAGCCTGGCCGTGGTGTAAAGGAAGGACAGCAAATACTCCCGTACAGGAGTAATGTTGGAGTGTCTCGCCCCATATCATTCGCATATCGTCGTCAAAGTACTCGTAATCAATACACAGCGCTTCAGAGGCCTCCGCTCTGACCTTCCAAAAGAGAAGAGGGCAAATGATTTCCTTTGAAAACAATTTCAAGTTTCAAGGAGTCTGGCTTGAGACCCTGTTGGTTTTGCAAAGAAACCGCAGGCCTGGCATGGCCCCCATCATCTCCTGAAAGAGGTCACGGGAGGAACGCAAGGCCCCACATAATGGCACGCGGACACGAACTCACCGCTTCACAGCCCACGTGCGACAGCATAGAGAACGCCAATGCCAATGCCCTCAGCGTTCTCTGTGGGACCTGGTCGAGAATAGGCCTCGCTGCTGGTGGTCGATCTCCTTTTGCTGCGCAGCGCCCAACCATATTACCTGGCTGACGATGGCGGAGAAATGTCGTTATACTCCCTCCGGCCGTTGGCCGTCCCGCTTTGGGAAGGGAGCGATAGCTTCGTTTGGAGGTACCTCTCCGTTTTGTCTGGGCAGGTCGTGCAGGGCGGTCGGAGACTTGTTTTTGGTTTGTGGAAGTGTCTCGAGTCTTGACCGATGTAAAAACGGGACGTCGGCTTTCCCGGGCTATGTCACATCTCCTTCGGGAGAACCACGACACTTTCTCTCGTTCTTTGTTGCCATCGTTTGTGTTTGTTTGTTGATCTGCTATATGAATACGTAGTGTGTAGGTACCAGGTATATTTTAAAAAAACAAAATTGCTCCTTTTCACTTTTTCGTTTCATTTTTTCGCTTTCACGCAGCTGGGTTGCTAGCAGGGTAGGTCGGGCCTGTCGTATACCAGGTATGGCAAAGAATTGTCTGCTCTGCCCTCGTATACTGTTTCTTATTTTTTGTATCCAATTTAATATTTTACCACTTACTTGTGTCCCTCTCCCTCCATAATAGTCGTACCTCAGGTCCGGGGTCACAAAGCATGCTCTCCTCCCTCCTCCCCACTACGTACACGGTTCGTGGTTTGGTTTTTATCGCGCAGAGGGTTTGGCATTCCCAACGCTTGTCGATTTTCATCGAATTTTACTGACTCACGCTCTCCTCGCTCTTTCCGTTAGTCAAGATATTTTTGCGAGAACGAGTCCCTACGACGAGCATGTACTCGGGGGGGGGGTCGAATTCACGACCTTGACTCTGGCAGGGACGAGATTCGCCTGTCATTCCACCGGGGACGCCGGCTTTTGCAGCGTAGTATATCTCTGCCTGTGTCGTTGTTTTGTGATCACATAAATACCAAAACTGGCTGGTGTCTCTCTAGGATGAAGAATCGGCACAGACACCGGGTGCGCTGGATGTTGACGGGTAGAACGGGCCAAGGTTATGTTCTGCAGGGTACCTACAAAACCACACCCGGGGTATTTACCGGAGTTATTTTACCCTCCAAGGAACTTCTGTAAGTTCTGAACGAATTTTGTTTATATCCGTACCCGGAACTTCTGTGAGATATATACGGCTTCTATATCCTTACTCGAAACTTCTATATAGGAGTTCTGTACGCACCGTGCCACAATACCCGGCGTACGGGTACAACTTTTTTGTACTCACTAGAAAACTCTGTGAGTTATGTACTCTTGTGTCACAATACCCGGAAATTCTGTGAGTTCTGTAACGTTTTCATACCCGTACCCGGAATTTCTGTGAGTTGTGTACGCTATCCAGACCCGTACCCGGGACTTGTGTATGTTATGTATGCCCCGCGCCACAATACCCGGAGTAAGGGTGTACCCCTGTCACAATACCTGGGGTGCCGGCACCTACTCGGGTTTAGACTATAAGTTACCGTACGGTCTTATACAGTGGGGGCCCGCTGTTAAGAAACGTCAATTTGTCAATTTGGCTTTCAGGCTCAAAGTCTTATTTCGTGTGCCCTCACCAGCAACATTTACGGCATTTGCTACATATATTATGATGATTCATATTTGTCTCGACTTAAATTAATTGTAGTTTTTCCAGAGTTTCACATTTCTTATTTATATACCCCGCGAAAACCACATTTCATGATGACATTGTCGTTCGCCCCGATGGTCTATTATTAGTGGTAACCTCAAACGCTTCTAAGAGCTGATGTCTGGAGTTCGAATCTCACGTGGGTCGGACTTTTGAAAAAACGGAATCAACTGCTGAGAGCGCCTATGAATAGTGGTGTGGGTAGGCAAAATTCGATGAGAGTCGACGAGGGAAGAAAAAGCTGTAGTCTTCTCGCGATAAAAATGCAAGGCAATTACTTTAATACTTGTTTTACTTTTCTGCACGGTACTCGTACATAGCACGGCTGGAAAGTATTAACGTTTGGCGTTTCTTATTCCGTGCCACGCTCCGGAGCGACCTCATTTCTAAAATATGGTGGAACGACAATCACTGTTGTTGTTTCTTAGATAGCATTTTTCCTATTTCGTAGCTCGGTTTGAGTTGTCTTTCTTACACGCAATTTCATATTTTTTCTCACAATCTCAGCCTCTGTTTCTTAACCCCTCAAGAACTGGTCCCACGTTTTTGGGGACAAAATACTTGGAATTAGTGTGGGATATTTTTTCCAGTTCTGAATGGGTTAACATAATATTACACAAATGCGGCCCCCCACTACTCTAGTACTATTAATACGTACTCTATGGATTTTTTTTGCTCTTCTTGCTCGTAATGGCGTATTTTGGCGACCGAAGATAAGCATATGTGTGTAACAGGTTCGTATGACGAAAAAAAGTGTATAATCCGGATGTATTACGCATATTGTACGTATCGCAATCGTAAATAGTACCAGTACCAGATACCAGGGCATCAATTAGTGGTCTGGCGTCTGTTGCGCGCAGCGAGCCCCCCAAAGGGCCCCCAGGAGGCGAAAACAATACGATCTATGCGCGAAAATTCGCCTCAAAACTGAGTGAAAACCCTTTCAATTTATGTTTTGCTTCGGCGAATAGAAAAACGCGCCTCACAAAGAATAGAGCCTACTCCTACGGCGAGTAGCAAAACAAGGTGCATAATTTTTTGTTTTCGACTATGGCGAATAGGACAAGGGGCCTAAAAGATGTTCAATTGCGACTAATTTTCAAGAAAAAAAGACCCCCCTATCTTATTTCTCGCCTCCGCCGAGAAATAAATGCGCCAAACATTTACGCGCGATACATATTGCGCGCCCAAAAACGCGTGTTGCGCTGCGCGCAACCAGCCTCGCGGCAACTGTTGCCCAAAACGGTTATTTTGACCGAAGGTTCCGCCATCGCAACAGCGCAACACTTAACTATTGCCCGGCCAGGTACGTTCGCGCCGTACTTATACATCACAATATACGTAACGTACTCAGTAGTACCAGCTACATCCCGTACATGTTGATATATACGGTAGGTTATTAGCTATTATTAATGAGGAGCTAAAGAGGCGAGGAGGCCGGAGGCCGACGAGCCTCAATAAATGCTCTTCTATAAGGGGTCGTGGGGGTGCGTGTGGGGGTGTACCCCCCTCACGAACGGACAAAAACGGACAATAAACAGTTCTGAAAACTGCCACAGCGTGCCTGTATTTAACGATTCCTTAATATTGATGTTTGTCGTCCCGCGTCCGGCGTCCCGCATTTGTCGGTGCACTTGTTGGATTCCCACCGTGCGACGCGTACACTGAACCGGTTCAAACACGCTCGGGACTGATAGACGCCCGCTATATATGCGCACCGTCCTGTACTGCTCGTGCCGAAAGCGGGGCCGAGATCTGAGAGCTAGGCGACAGTGACTGTCCTAGCTAACTAGTTACCATTATTATCTGCGGGGGTTCGACCCTCCGCACACACACACAGATCTGTAGCTGCTGAAACGAGCAAAACCAGCACCGCCATGTCAAGCAGCAAACTACATCACAACCACCACCACGATCACCACAAGTAGCTACGAGTATATCGAAGATGCCTAGTCTTGCAATAAGCCTGTCCTGGTGGTGTTGGTGTGGTCGCAGCAGGTGGTGAGGGTGATGTGGTGGTGTGCCTTTGTTGCGGCGGATTGACACGCACGTAAAGAAAAATACGTACGTAGTGGAATGCTTCCTAGGACTGTGCAACTCCAGTCAGTCTAGAGGGCTCCGTTCTCGGTCAGTCCAAAATAAACCCAAAAACACACAAAACCAAGAGGGAAAAAGGAGCGTGAATCTGATCTGATATGAGCTTGAGTGACTGCGAAGCGAGACTGAGTACAGCAATCGTTCCCGTAAAGGTAGTGTTGGAGGTTTTATCCCGGGATCTGTTGTGTAGCACTAGCTCTTGGAAGAGGACTACTTGAGGGAAGAAGACTGGTGTTTGCAGGCAGCTACTGAGACAAGCAGACTGGAGGAACCAACCTGAAAGCATACTCACGAAGCAAACGAACAAGAAATGGTGAGAGCTTGGCAACAGGGGATTGAAGACCTGAGTGCGTGCGTCTGAGATGTCTCTTATCCTTCGTTACATGGGGACTCAGCCGGGATGGGTCCGTGGGGCTATGTTTTGCAGGTTGACTCTGACAAGCTTGCTTGACTCACAGGTACAGCAGCAAAAGCCGCAGTAAGCTGCTCTTGAGTTGAAGTTGATAAATAATGTATAGGAAATAAACTGCGCAGTCAGAAATTGCAGATATTCTATCTACTACTGCTGTTGCTGTAATATACTCAGAGTAGTATTATGGTCGTTTTAAAGAGATCACACATCACGTAGATATCACACATGCTCTCCCTTCTTGTGCTCCTGCAGGCTCTATTTTTGTCGCTCTGCACTCTTCGCGCAGACATCGTGCTCTTCTTGTACCTGAGCAATGCTGTATGTAGCTGCTGTAAATGTGACTGCCTCTGCTTGGGGGTGTCGTAAATGTTACTGCCTTTGCTCGGGGTAGTCGCTCTATCGCTCTTATCTAAAATCTCTCGTCACCTATGGGCAGCTGTTCGATAAGGGGTACTGTTGTACCAAAATACTCGTAATTGTACGTATGTGGAAAAGCCTATCGCTCGTAGATAGAGAGAGCTAGATATGATATACACACTGTACATACTCGTACGTACTCGTAGATCTGTATATACATTTGGTTTCATGGGATGTTCGAGTTTTTATTCTGACAGGTTATCACAGGTGTCACGAACCCCATGCGCTTCAAGAAAGCCCCACACTCAGGTGATCGAAACAGGAACAACAGGCTGCACGAGTGATGATAATCGGTGGTCGTGTACTCTAACTGGTGGAGGCGAGGAATGAGACGCTATCAAGTTTATACAGAATGAGGTAGTCACGCAATTCATGGTACGTACAGCAGTGCAGAGGGCAAACGAGATTATCCCCGCTTTGAATTCTTTATTACCTCACTGTTTTTTTGTTATGTGTATCAGCACGCGGCATTTGTTTATTAGATTTCCAAATCTTGTGGATGCTTTCTCGATACAGGCTACGGGGTCGTTCGAGTTTTCGAGGTTTGGTTTTCGTCCGATGCTACGTACGTTCCTCACTCGTAGCGACAATAGCAACACCACACCAACACGCTGCAGCAACAACACAGCAACAACAGCCTACCGTTGTACTCGTACGAGTCCCAACAAGCTCGTATGCGTATGCATGCTGCTGTCGAGATGGCGAAGTGTGGCTCGGCCGATGTTGTGTTGTGTTTTGGTTATTGTTTTGCTGGTAACCGCTGCTGCTTGCTGCTTGCTGTACGTCGCTGCTGTAAGTTCGACCGACTAAATGATAAAGTCAATTTTTTAGTGTCACAATTATTGGTGACTAGGTACTGTGATTGGTCTACGTCACGATTGTGTCAGGCACCACAACACACTGCCTTACCACACTGATTTGTTTTCTTTTTTCAAATTTTGAACTGGGAAAGGTGTACATGCATCCCTGCCTGCTAATAAGTACGTGGGCGTTGTCTTCTGTCAAGCCGGGGGGGTGTCTGTTTATGTCTAAGCAGGATGGTGGGAACGGAGTAACATGGATTGTTGAGGCAGTAACATATTATAAGAAATACTATGATTTTGTTTTTAAAATATTACACACCATTAACTCATACATGTACCTACAGCTGTATGTATAGTCAAAATAGAGCACGTTTATAAGTATAGGGTATTATATATATGCTATTATTGGGGATACTTGTTTATTGTACCTTGTATAGTGTGAGAGATCGATTGATTGATTTGATTGGGAACTAAATTGAGTCAATGTGGAATAATCGGTTGGTTTGGGGGATTAACAATTACTGTACAAGTTCTTTGGTCGCGTTTTTTTTTGTCCGACTTCGTTTAAGTACTTGTCGCGTGATACATGACTCGAGGAATGTGCCTGCGCTCGTCATACAGGTTGAAAATAAGTTCGGGTCTGTTGGTTGATCTACACTTGATGCATACTATGAGACGATCACAAGACAAGGGCTTTTTGCAGGCAATTTGGCTTTTTGCAGGCAATTTGGTTTTAGCCTTTGTGATAGTGACTTTCATTGCAGGTTCTACAGGCACTGCAAGGTCGTTCTCACAGGTGTTTCAGGGGTGGTTGATACTGCAAACTGGTTCTAGGTTTCAATTTTGTATGGGGAATGCAAGCCTTTCTATAACTGCTCTTTGTCATGCTGAGAACTTACCGGAATTGGAAACGTGGTTTAGAGATATTATCATAGGGAGTCGGGAACGGGGGAAGCTCAATAACAGTACGTTGGGATTTTGAGGATTGTAGAGAATGCATTAATATTAATCAATCGAAATAAAATAATATTTCAGATGTCAGTGGAGCTATACACGTCATGGGAATTACTGCATACAGCGGAGCTATACATTTGGCAGCTACTATACAAATACCTTCAAGGCTGCATAGGAATTTACTACTAATGGTTATGCATGAACATTTGTAGACCCTGAAATCTTTATCGAGTGATACTCTATGAATGGATGTTTATACCTCGATAGATGTTTACAAAATGGTTGATTCTGCTGTTCAAGATTCGTTGAGGTAATGTGTAAAGGGTGTACAACAATGACAGATATAGCTAATGCCTACAATTAGATTGATGTGTCTTAGATACCTAGGGGGTTCCATACGTTACTCTGTTAGTGAAGACTCGAGCTTTCGAAGGGTTGCATATATATTTTATGATAAATGGACAACTTTCAATAAACCAGGAAGGTAGATATACATGTACTCGAAACCTTTTCCCACCCACTTTGTCCCGAGGCACTGTTTATGCCCGTTTGATGGAGACAACCCGGTGTTACTAGACTCCATCGATCCCCTGGACTCCACTCGTCTCCCTGGACTACATCGTTGGACACCATCTTCGCCTTGTACGACACAGCGTCGTCGAGTCCGTCGTGCACTGCGCAGCTTCGTCGAGTACATCGGGTACAACACAGCGTCGTCGAGTCCGTCGTGTACTGCGCAGCTTCGTCGAGTACATCGGGTACAACACAGCGTCGTCGAGTCCGTCGTGTACTGCGCAGCTTCGTCGAGTACATCGGGTACAACACAGCGTCGTCGAGTCCGTCGTGTACTGCGCAGCTTCGTCGAGTACATCGGGTACAACACAGCGTCGTCGAGTCCGTCGTGTACTGCGCAGCTTCGTCGAGTACATCGGGTACAACACAGCGTCGTCGAGTCCGTCGTGTACTGCGCAGCTTCGTCGAGTACATCGGGTACAACACAGCGTCGTCGAGTCCGTCGTGTACTGCGCAGCTTCGTCGAGTACATCGGGTACAACACAGCGTCGTCGAGTCCGTCGTGTACTGCGCAGCTTCGTCGAGTACATCGGGTACAACACAGCGTCGTCGAGTCCGTCGTGTACTGCGCAGCTTCGTCGAGTACATCGGGTACAACACAGCGTCGTCGAGTCCGTCGTGTACTGCGCAGCTTCGTCGAGTACATCGGGTACAACACAGCGTCGTCGAGTCCGTCGTGTACTGCGCAGCTTCGTCGAGTACATCGGGTACAACACAGCGTCGTCGAGTCCGTCGTGTACTGCACAGCTTCGTCGAGTACATCGGGTACAACACAGCGTCGTCGAGTCCGTCGTGTACTGCACAGCTTCGTCGAGTACATCGGGTACAACACAGCATCGTCGAGTCCGTCGTGTACTGCACAGCTTCGTCGAGTACATCGGGTACAACACAGCATCGTCGAGTCCGTCGTGTACTGCACAGCTTCGTCGAGTTCATATTGCTCTACACGACAGCAAAGCGAGAGGTTTCGTCAAAGGGAAACTGGCGGCGTCCCGGGGAGGGGGGGAGGAGTGATGGAAGGGAAGCACATAACCAGGTCACCAAACCGCCATGGCAGGAAGGGGGGGACCTTTTGAGGAGTGATGGGGGGGAAGAACATAACCGGGTCACCAAACGGCCATGGCAGGAAGGGGGAGACCTTTTTGGGGACCTTTTGGTGGACCTTATCCGAGGGGATGCCTGCACCAGGGAGGCCCGTCACAGAGCGGCCAGGCTGGAGGCCCACCACAGGGAGGCCAGGTTGGATGGGGTCCGCAGGGTGGTGCAGGACAAGGGGCAACAGGACCGGCAGATCCTGTAGGAGCGGGACGCGGGTATAATCAGATAGCCCATCCCCCTCTTCCGTCGCTCTTAGGAGTCGGAGGACGATGGGGTCCACAGGCAGCCCCAAGAGGAGCACAACCGAACCCTAGATCGCGGATGGGACGTCCGATGGTGCCAAGGCCGCCGCGGCAACAACGGCCAGGGTTCGCTAGCCAACAGCAGCCAGGGCTCACTGGTCAAAAGCAGCCAGGGTTCGCTGGTCAATAGCAGCCAGGGTTTGCTGGTCAACAGCAGCCAGGGTTCACTGGTCAACAACATCTAGGGTTCATCGGACCCGCGGCAACTCAGGGGTAGCAGGCACCGTGGGGTGGTCAACCCATGATGCAGGGGTGGGGACCCCAGGGAGGGCAACCACTATTTCCACTAGGAACTGATGGATCGCGGGTGGATCGGACAACTTAATCCGTTATACGACATAATCGGGGGGTTTTCTAAAGAAGCCCAACGCATGGTCGACCACCTAGTCGAGGAAATGGGGGTAGAAATACGGAAGAGTGATTACGAGTCGGTGCTGCATCGGGAGCGGTAAGGAGGCTCTCGAACACCCCAGCCGGCGACTTCCGATTGCGGTGCGGGTGGATACTGGGGCGGGCGGAGGAAACTACGTGTCACGGCAGTTCATCGAGTCCATTGAGGAACGTGACGGTTGGGGAAAATCGCTGGTGAGTCCAACGGGAAAGGGCCTACTCAGCGCAGCAAACCCAGAGAACAGCGTCGTACCCCCGATGGAAGTGGTAGGCTCGTGCTTACTACCGCAGGTCTTTGCACCGGTCGACCAGATATTCCGTGTGAAGTTCCGGGTGGTGAAAGGACTTCCGTATGCGATGGTGCTTAGAGCCGCATTCATGACGGATTATCGAAGTATCATCAGTTTCGATGGTGAAGAAGGTTTCCGGCCGACACCATCCTCATTGTGGGTACCATTCGCCCCGAAGGAGGTCGGAGAGGCCGCAACAGTAGCGATGTATGCCGAATGCGATTGTGCGCAGTGAAACCATCGACAGGCGAGCAAGAACCGGAAGAGTTGGAGGAACCGAAGATTCCGGCGGGGATTATGGAGTTATGAAGCTCTGTATGGGAGGACGAAGGCACTCTGCACTGGAAACTACGCATTGCGAAAGACGTAGAGGTTCAGGGAGGTACCAGTATCCAGGTAGACGCTTTTGTCAAAGGACCTCAACCTCAAGTACAGCAGCCCGTAGTGGTAGAGTCAACTAACCGCTATGATCTTAAGCTTGGAGTGGATCTAGGAGTACCAAGGGGGGCACAGTGGTGGTTCCCGGGTATGTCATTCCAATGGAAGTTATCGAATGTTACCCAGGACAACATGAAGATCCAGGGAGGCATGGTTGCTGCGACGGTTTACGCTGTCAACAATTACGATCGGGAACGCATGAAGTCACTCATGAACCCGGTGCCGGAGGAACCGACAGGCCCGAAACAGGATGAGGTGATCAATGCGAAAGACTAGGGGAGACCACCGGAACAACTCGACAAAGGTGGTGAAATCGCAGACACTCCGAGCGAAGTCCCCACTGTGGACCTGGGGGAGGCCAACTTCGGACAGCTCCGTCCAAGCCAAAAGGATACACTGATGGGCATTCTCAACGAGTACATCGACGTGTTCGCGGTCAACCCCAAGAAGAGCGTACCAGCATTCAAGGGAGTGCCAACGCGAGTGGAACTCAAAGATCCCCTCGTCAAGCCACACGTGGCCCCCATTCGACACTGCAGCCCGGAACAGCGCGAGATGATTCAGACTGAGGTGGAGAAACTCCTGAAGAATGGACCCATTCCGGAATCAACTTCCGAGTGGGCTGCAAATTGTTCGACGGTTCGCAAGAAAGACGGGACAGTACGGGTTGTGCAGGATTTTCGAGGTGCCAATGCGCTTCTCGAGTCACAGAGTGGTGGACTCGGGGACCTGCAGCACATTATGGATGAGATGGAGGGGTCGAAGTATTTCTCCAGCATCGATTTGGCGTCAGGATTCTTACAGCTCGAGATACATGAGAACGATCGACACCTGACGGCGTTTCGAGACGCTGACGGGAAGCTGTACGAGTACGTTCGCTGCGGCTTCGGGTTGAAGACAGTGTCATCCGTGTTTGCCGACTACGTGGGAGGGCGACTGTTACCAGTCAAGGATAAAGGAATCAAGAACTGGTTGGACGACATCGTCATCCCGTTGAAAACCCTTGAAGATCATTGGGGACTGCTTCGAGAAACGCTTCGAGTGTCTACGGCAAGGACGTCTAACCGCCAATCTCCAGAAATCGCATTTTGGTCAGTCGGTCATGACGTTTGTCGGCATGATCGTGGATAGGCTTGGTACCAGGCCGGCCCCGAGCAAGATTGATGCTATCACGCAGCTGTCAAGGCCGAACACGGTGGAGTAAGTGCGAGTGCTGCTAGGCATGACAGGGTACTTACGACAATTCGTACCCCATTATAGCACAGTGGTGGCGCCCATTTCCGACTTGCTGAGGGACCCAAGATTAAGGACCAAGAGAGCGAAGAAAAAGAAAGTTCCGTGGGGAGAAGAGCAGAACGAACAAGGAATATAATGCGCTTATCGAGGATTTGTCGTCGCCACCAATTCTAGCCCTGCCGGTGTGGACAGAGCCGTTCTTGCTGTACACCGATGCCAGTGAGATGGGAGCAGCAGGGGTGCTTACGCAATGCATCGAAGGGGTGGAGAAGGTGATCGCTTATGGCAGCAAACGGTGGTCGAGAGGGGACTGTAAACGGTCAGCAACAGACCGTGAATGCATGGCGGTCATGTGGCCGGTGAACAAGTTCCATCCCTATCTTTGGGGGCGGCCGTTCACGCTCATCACGGACTGTTCGGCGTTGATTTGGCTCTTCAAAAGCCAATCCCTCACACCGAAATACCACCTCTGGGCTCTGAGGTTGATGGAGCACGACATGATCTTGAAGTGGAGGCCGGGGACACAACATCAGATCCCGGACGCTATGTCGCGGTTACCGAACAAGAGCAATGTGATCGAGGATTTCGACACCTCTTTTCCAGGAGACGAGTCGTTGCCAAACGTTTACAAAGGTCCACAGGGCCCAGTGCTCGACGGCGTACACCTCGAAACCTTGGGAGTGGGAGATGTGGACGAAGCTCGTACTCAAAGTCTTGTAGTGCTGGCAGCCGTCGCATTCACACCCGCAGACCCATCGGAGACAGACACTCAACAGGCCGAGCTTGTTATTGCACCGGAGCTTCCAATGGTGGTCATGCTCGACTGTGGGGGGGAAGGCAGCATCCTTGCATCGGAGGGATTGCTGACGGTCGGAGGAGCGGTAGACCAGGGCTGGACAGCACTGGAATGCATCAGAGCAAACGGACTGGACAACGGTGCGAGGCCACGTAGGGTGACAACAGGGTCGCAGGAATGCCTAAGCATGTTGAGAGAGGTGAAACCAGACGTGGTGGTCGGTGACGCCTACAGGAGGGTTGAAGGGGTGCGAGAGAAGGAAGGAGTATCCGGAGCGAGTTGCTTAGCCCAAGCTGCCATCGCCTCAGACGCGCGATTTTTTATACTCGAATGTTTGGGCAACCTTCTGCGAACGACGGAATGGAACGACGAGATTCTCCCCGCTTTGAAACGAGAGTCATATATGGTGGACAAGGCGGAGATATTGGCGAGCCAAGTAGGGATTCCGTGGAGGACCAGACGGACGTTCGTGGTAGAAATCAAAAGAGGCCTTGCCACGAAGGGGAAGTTAACCGTTTAGAAGCGGAGGTTGGAGAACGTAAAGCAAGCAGTTCAGGAATTGGGGGAATTTCTGGCACGAAGAGGCGCATACTTCCTGAAGAGAGGTATCGGAGAGCGAGCGATTCATTCGTTCAACGAACACATCATCTCTTTGAACCGTGTTCACATCATGGGGGAAACGCCAACCGAAGGGTATGTCGCACACCCAGCGGATGGGGCACGCCTTGAAGGACCTGAGGAGTTGCACTTCAAAGACTACGCCAAGATCACCGCAGGACAGGAACACTATGTGATCGCGCAGACGGTCAACCAAAGCGCAGCGGCGAACGTCATCGCAGATTTCACGTCTCCTCCAATGCTACGAGCAGTGTTAGTTGAACTAGCTGTTCAAGCCTTATTGGGAAAACCGGTGCCAGAGGTCGCGGAACTAGAAGGATTGGCCTGCATGGTGTTTGAATATTATCTCGCACCAGCAGAAGAAGTCTTTGGGGTATCGAGAGCGGTCACGAGATCGCTTCGAAAGCCACTTCCCAGGAACCGGAGGTTGTCTGGGAGGCAGAACCGCCGTTACCTGAGGAGGGGGAGATGGAGAATGCACCGGCGCAGGCAATCACTACTACTGAGCTACTAGTGGACGTTGATCTCCTACGCAAACGCAGGGGACAGAGAGAGCCCATCCCGAAACCGAAACGGCAACGAGATCCTTCAGAGGAATCACCCAAGGACACAAGCAGCCGTTCAAGCGGATCAGGCAAAGAGGCCAAGGGGTCCCAGCGGTCGGAGCCGTCCATGCTGGAACGGGTGACAGCTATTCTCCAGGGTACGACACGACTGATACAGAGGCAGTGCGAAGATATGGTACTTGGCAGGATTCGGAAAGAACTCCAGGAAGTGGGAAACCGAGGAGCAGGAGGTGGCGAATATGTGATGGACGACAACGATCTCTTGTGGGTAGCACCTCTAGGAAAGGTCCCACGACTTGCAGTTCCCCAATCTCTCGTTCTAGGGATTATGGCGCTGGCACACAGCACCTATGGGCATCCAGGGACGGCGAGAACTACAGCCTTGATTAGTAGTCGGTATTGCTGGCCCACCCTCATCAGGGACGTGAAAGACTACGTCCTCTCGTGTGGGTGCAGGCGTCGCAAGCGATCAGCGAGTCAACGGGTTGCCATGCTACCGGCGAGGTTTCTGCGACCCGGGGAGGTAGTCGAAGTCGACATCCAGGACATGGAGGTGGAGTCGGACACAGGCAACAAAGTTCTACTGGTGGCAGTCGACAAAGCCAGCAAATTCTTGTTCGCCTCCCCGCTCTCCATGAAAGAAGCACTCGTAGAAGCGAAGAAACTGCTCGAAGTGATGCTTACTTTTGGGCTACCGCTGTATGTTCGCAGTGATCCGGGATCTGAGTTTACGGCAGAGGTGATGTAACACTTATGCAAATGGTTGAACGTGACCTTCGCCTATGGGCCTGCCGACCATCCTCGTGCAGGGAACAGTGGAGAGACTGGGGGCGTGGCTCACGAAGCACTAGGAGAACTGTGCCAAGACCTGGCCTAGCAGATGGGACGAGTACGTGCAGCCGGCGCTGTGGATCCATCGTACCACTCCGGACCTGCGCTTGCCGGGGAAGCCAACTCCCTTCCGTCTTTTCGTCGGTCGTGATGGGCGCACGCAACTTGATGCTACGTACCCCGAGATCGATGGTGGTGATTTCAGGGGCGGGATGCACAGTTACGTGGCCGACAAACGCCAAGCGTGCAAGGAGGTACGGGATGTACGGGAGGCTCTATTGAAAAGACATGATGTCATTCAGAAAACTCGTGAGAGCCGGAATGCTGAAATCGGTCGGACCTCGGTAGGAACTCGTGTTGTTGTCGGAGACAAGGTGCTGGTGAAGGAGGCGGAGTCTGTGATGTCAAGGGAGGGGATACATCATAAACTAGCCCACGAGCACTGGACCGGACCTTGGGAAGTGACTGAAGTTGTCTTACCAGGACTCTGCTACATCGTCACGATGAATGGGCGAGGAGTTCGCCGACGGCGGGCGTCAGCAGCGAACATCAAGAGGTTCCACGTACGTCCGGACAAAACCCGTCACGACTTCGAGAACGAGTTTGCTCACCTGGCATGGGGAGTTGACTTCGGACTTACGGAGCCGTCGATTGTAGCGTCGCCTATGTATACCCTGATAGACAGAGAGGCTGTGATGGGTCAGGGCAACGCTTGGAAGTGGCGATACAAGGGACGATTCATGGATGGCTCGGAGTCGCAGTGGCTGTCCGAAGAGGAGACGCGAGACAGCTTCCCCCCCTTACAGCTGGATGTTTTCCATGCACTGTGGGAAACGTATCACGGAGCGGAGTGCCGAGCAAGGCCGACTTCGACGCTAACGCGGAAGGAAAGAGATCGGATCGACCGTGAACATGCGTTAAAACAACACCCCGTGGGGACCGAGATCTGAAGGGAATTCGCGGACGCTGAAGAAAACAAGAAGCGTCACCTTTCAAAGATCTTCGACTACAAGTCACCGTACTGGCGGGTTCGGTACGCAGACGGAGATTGGGAGGAACTCAACGAACGTGAGATCCTAAAAGCTAGGAAAACCGGAAATTCGCAATCCGGTTCCCCGTAAACTCGAGGAACGTGAAGTAGAGTTCGATAGAGAACGGGAGAAGACGCTAGGCGAAGATCGGCTAGCGAACAGGATCAAGACCTCGGCCTACCCGGGATAACGGGAAAAGCCGGGAAGTGGTGGATAAGAAGCTTTCAGCCGGTGCGCTTGATGAGACATTCTAGCAAGTCCATCAGTACCGATCTGGGACCTAATGCGGAAAAGCGCAAGGCCCAGGGTTCCTACCCCCGGGGTGACGCTTTTCCATGCAAATGGTAGACGCCACTCATTCGAGCCTTACGGCAATCGAAACACGACTAAGTGTGGGAAAAGGCCCTCACTCTTACTCCTGTGTGTCCGCAGCCCGGTTAGCACGGTGTTCTTAGGAAACCGTGCTGGGGGGGTGTTGCGGCGGGTTGACACGCACGTAACGTAAAATACCTACGTAGCGGAATGCTGCCTAGGACTGTGCAACTCCAGTCAGTCTAGAGGGCTCCGTTCTCGGTCAGTCCAAAACAAGCCCTAAAACACACAAAACCAAGAGGGGAAAAGGAGCGTGAATCTGATCTGATATGAGCTTGAGTGACTGCGAGGCGAGACTGAGTACAGCAATTGTTACCTTAATAGTAGTGTTGGAGGGTTTATCCGGGGATCTGTTGTGTAGCACTAGCTCTTGGAAGAGGACTACTTGAGGCAAGAAGACTGGTGTTTGCAGGCAGTTACTGAGGCAAGTAGACTGGAGAAACCAACCTGAAAGCATACTCACGGAGGAAACGAACAATAGGTGGTGAGAGATTGGGAACAGGGGATTGAAGACCTGAGTGCGTGCGTCTGAAATGGCTCTTATCCTTCGTTCCACCTTAATTTGTGCTCTCTCCTCAGAACGAGCACCATAAGAAAATATAGCACCAAATACTGTAATGGTATGGGCTTGGGAGGGCGGTAATTACCTCATATAGGTAATTAGTCAGTTTTCGTATAACTTGGATGGCATTCGTGTTCGGGGTAAATTTAAGATCGGAGAGCCATACATGAAGCCCGTCACGGGGAAGATGTCATCTGGCTCGGGGATTAATAAACGCTGCTTCTCTTCTACGCTTGATTATACGGAAAGTGAGTAGCGCCAGGGATGCTTAATAGACAAACCTGCAAAGAGATACTCTGTGTCTCATCCAGTCAAATAACACGTGGCGTCGTCGGCAGCACACGAACCTGCGCGTGAAATCACAATGGGTTTCCAATCCATCCCGGAGTCACCCCACGGTAGAGGCGCAGCAGAATTTTATGTGCTCCTCACATGAGGAGCTAAATAACTCACCCGAAACATGATTTCGGAAACATTCGTTCGCGCAATCTGGCCAAACCTTCCAATGCGGTAGTTCAAAAACAAATATACGAGTAACATAATAATAGTATCCGGTGGTTAATCACGTGAGAAGCACAACCGGTCAGAACATACTAAGCCTAAAAGTGGTAACACTCCTACCGTGGGATTGATCCCCGTGCGTTCGTCGTGGCCCTACAAAAAGCCCACCATGCGGCCCACGAAACGGTCTTCTGGCCGATCCCGGAGAAGGAGTTGCGTTACCGCAACAAAACGAAAGCGCGCGATATCAGCCGGGAACGCGGGACGGACGGTCGTCGTGGGAATGGTGGCTCTGGGGGCGGTGTCTCTGGTGGTGGTGGCTCCGGAGCTGGTGGTACTCGTGGCAGCGGCATTCACCATCGTCGTGGGGGTGATGGCGGTGGAGGAAGCGGAGGTGGTGCTTCTGGGACTCGTGGTGGCACGGGACGCCGTCAGAGCGGCGGCTCTGGTAAAATAAACCGAGGGAGCGGTGGGCACAGCTCTGGCGGAAGACGGGACCGCGCCAGGGGCCGCCAGCACGGACACGTCTCTTCGACCTCTTCCGGCTCGCCTGAGAGCTCCTGCAACGATTACGGTGGCGTTCCAGTGGTGCCGAACCCGAGGCGAGTGACTCCTTCTTTGGTGGGTGTTGCTTCCTCTGCAGCGCGATTTAACAAGCTCTCCGTGACAGATGAGAGCGCTAAACCGGCATATTCCAACTTAGTTCACTCTCGTACCGCCGCGATCGACACCGCCGATGCCGCCGCTAAAGCCAAGCATGCCGCCTCTGTTTATCGAGCGTACATCCACTTAGGCAGCAAAGACTTGACTCGCATTTCCGCTCTTCCATTTCCTGCATCTGTCAGCAAAACAGATGGCGCACAACAGCTCCTTCGCTCGACTTTTGTAAGTTAGCGACGGCATACATACTCATGCGATGCGACGTTTATACGGATGGCTTGCACGAGACCGACTGGATACCCGGTTGGCAAATCCCTCTCAAAATCTCGTTCTCACGCGCGATTGTACCTCACAAGCCCATGACCGCCAAAACCACCCATTTGATTGACGAATTGTTTGGACAGGTGTCGCGAGCACTTAAGGAGGGGGCATCGGGGCCCGACGCTTTCAAATTTCTGCTACGCCTTCTGACGTCACATTACGACAGCTCCGACACGGGGGAAGGCTACACCAAGTTTCATGATTTTGGAGTGTGCACTGGCACCCTCTTTTGCGATTTTAGTCGGGAGTTTCGAGTGCTTGTGTCGACAGTAACGGGGAGCGAGCGTGTCCTGGCTCCAGGAACCGATGTGGTGTTGGAGGTTGTTGGAATGGCGGTGAATGGGCAGTTTCCCACTTTGATGCCTACTTGGTACCCTGGTCCTCTGGCGACGGATCCGAGGCCGTACGCTTCGTTGGATGACATGTGGAAGGCTTTTGCTGACTTGGCATGTAATAAGACACTTGCCGTTAACGGCGCAAACAAATGTTCTATGCCTGCTTCTTCGACGGGTACGCGATCCTCATCCAGTCATATATCAATACCCACACCATCAAGACGGAAAAATAACAGTACCAGCAACCTCAACCACCAACACCACAAGCACCACAAACACCACCCTAGCAACAGGAGCACCACACGCTTGTTGCTCGTGGTGGCTGTTGGTCGTGGTGGCAAGTTGGCCGAGCTTCGTGGTAGTCGGTGGTCCCCCAGCCAGTACACCAGGTAACCGCTTGGCATATACCTGATACAGGAAGCAGTGGTATTTTTGTTTTTCTTCCCCATTTTTATTTGCACGGTCGAACAAAGAGAGGTCGAGAGCTAAAATTAACAATTTTGCAAGGCTCCAACAGTACTCTGGACGGAACTATAAGGAGTTTTGTACCATAAATATCAAGTCTAAACGGTCCCTACATTGACGCCCAGAGTGGTATCAACTTAAATAACAAATGCGAAATTAGTCCCGGTGTCGGCGACTCGTCGAACGAGCTCAAATGGCGTGCCCGTCAAGCGCGCCCGAAGACGACGGGGCTCTCTGAGACAGAGAGGGCGGAGAGTCTCGGTACGTTTGAATCGCAGACTTCTCAGCGAACGAAGGACGATCGGGGATACGAGGCTATCGAGAGAATCGCCTGAACAATATTTTGCGCCTCATCGTGCTCAATATGATACTGTCAAGGGTTTCAAAATGAACAAATGGCATTTGCAAACGGGGATGGGGTAACACGTTTCTTTGTCGTGTTTTCATCGTTTGCTTCGTGTTTCGTTCTTTAGCGGAGGAGGCGCGTAGATTACGTGCATCGGGCATATATCGAAGACGCGTGTGTATCAGTACTATTAAATACTGATGTACTACAACAGTACCTACCACGAGCTGTGAGCAGTCCAAAGTAGGTGGGTTGGATATGTATGATGACCAGTATCAAAGATACACGCGCGTCGTCTCAGTTGTTGTTTTGATCCTGTTGTCGCCGTTGTTCGCCTGTTTCGAAGATGTGTAGGCCCACACAGCCAGTAGGCAGAACTGTACACCATACAATGCGCTCGTGTCAGGTTTGTGACCAAGATAAATACGAGCACATACGTATGAGTACAGCAGCAGCGCGATCACATTTACTTGGAGTAGTACGGTTGTCACTCTCCGTGGGCAGTGTGCAGAGCGCTCTCAACTCTTGGCAGTACATCTGATTTGTATCCTTCGACACAATGCTGCTGCTAACGTGTGTAACTCTCGGCAATACGTCTGACCCTCATCCTTAGCCACAATGCTGCTAACATTTCCGGTATCACGCAAGGCTGCGACCGGCGGCCGTCCAGGCCGCCGGCGAAGCCCTTTTTATCGCTGAAAATACAAAACTATCCAATCAATTACGATTGCAGGAACACAGCAAGAAGATAATGACGGCCAACGCAGTAGCTTAATGCAGTTAGGTGTTTGACCACTTGAAGGCGTCTGTCCCTCTCCGCATTCCCACCGTTGTTGTAATGAGGAGTATTTGAGGTGAGGACGCCAAGCCGACGATTTTCGATAGATGCTCGTCTATAAGGGGTCGTTTGTCTGCCTGTGCACCTCACAAACGGACATAAGCGGACAAAATACAGTTCTGAAAACTGCCACAGCGTGCCTTTATTCAACGATTCGTTAATATTGAGGTTTGTCGTTCGTTCGTCTGTCTGCCTGTCTGTCCGTTGTGCGTTGATTGGATTCCCACCGTTCAACGCGCACACGGAACCGATTCAGATACCCTCGGGACTGATAGACGCCAGCATTTATGCGCACGGTCCTGTACTGCTCGTGTCGAAAGCCGTGCCGAGATCGGAGAGCTAGGCGATAGCGACCATCATAATTGGTTACCAGTGGCAATTGTCACTGGGATGCTTTCCTGCCGGGATTCAACCCTCCGCGCCCTACACAAACACAGAGAGTTTTAGCTGCAACAAGCAAACAGCATACCACCATCACTAGCAAACACCACCAGCACACCACCATCATCACCAGCAAACACCACCATCACCACGACCGCCACCAGCAGCTATATCGCAGATGCCTAGTCTTGCAATAGCCCTGTTCTCGTGGTGTTGGTGTGGTCAGCAGATGGTGATGGTAATGCGGTGGTGTGGCGTGCCTTGCGCTCTCCTCTCTCGAGAACGAGCACTAACATACAGAATAGTACCAGGTACCACCGCCAGCAAGACGGGAAAATGCCAGTACCAACAACCCCCACCACCATCACCACCACCACCACCGCTACCCCCGCCCCACCAGCCGCAGGAGCACCATACACTGTTTTTGCTTGTCGTGGCTAGCAGTCGTTGGTGGTGACTCGGTAGCAGCACGACACACACATAGATATCCGCAGCAGGTGGTGGTGATGGTGATGTGGTGGTGTGTCTTCTGTCTCGATAACGAGCACCCAGAGATACTTTACGTAGTACCAGAACAACCACCACCACCACCACCACCATCACCACCACCACCACCCACCGCAACCACCACCGCAACCCACACCAGCCAAGCAGCAGGAGCACCAGAATCTTGTTGCTCGTGGTGGTGGTGTCGTGGGCCGGTGGTTTGTGATGTGTGTGTGACTTGGCTGAGCGTTTTGGAGTCGATGCGTCTGCTTTCCAGGTACGTACCACGGCCGTACTTCGATATAGTACGCCTGTTTCTTATTACCAGGCAGATATATACTGCTCGTACTGCTGGTTGTACCAGCCTTGTCGTACAAAGATGGTATAGGTATACAAATATCAGTATATACAAAACAACGCAAATTAATGGGTAACGCAAGTGAAATGCTAACGTACCGGGTACGAGAACACGACTACATTTTGTGTTTTTTTTTTATATTCTTGTTTTTTCACGACAACCTACCTGCTCACTTGTGGTTATGGTACCAGGTACTTTTTGTGTTTTTCTTTGCATTTTGTCGTCAATAGTATTCCATTTTTTCACGTATTCCTACGCACGTATTTGCGGTGTTTTTATTATTATACCTGCCCAGTACACATGATGCCCTACCAGTTTTCATTGTTTCCACCACAAACACCGACACCCCCGCGATTCACTCACCACTGTACAAGGAACTTGCGCTGACGCATATCGATTAACCCGAAATGTTGTTGGTGGATTGTGTTGGCGATAGGGTGACAACCAGCTCAGGGACGAACCGACCCGCCCAGTAACTCTCCCACCCACAACGCTCACCCACAACGTATGAACGAAGCCTCGTACTGTTTCGGGAGTGGGTCTCATGTGCGACGCCACTAAAATAAATAGGCCGAGAAGGGTGAACTGTTAGTGTCATGTCACAGTGTTTTGGTGGCTCGCTTTGGCGAGAAATTGGTTTGCGGGAGTCGTGTGTTGGTGGGAGCGAAGTCACAGTGTTTTGGTGGCTCGCTTTGGCGAGAAATTGGTTTGCGGGAGTCGTGTGTTGGTGGGAGCGAAGTCACAGTGTTTTGGTGGCTCGCTTTGGCGAGAAATTGGTTTGCGGGAGTCGTGTGTTGGTGGGAGCGAAGTCACAGTGTTTTGGTGGCTCGCTTTGGCGAGAAATTGGTTTGCGGGAGTCGTGTGTTGGTGGGAGCGAAGTCACAGTGTTTTGGTGGCTCGCTTTGGCGAGAAATTGGTTTGCGGGAGTCGTGTGTTGGTGGGAGCGAAGTCACAGTGTTTTGGTGGCTCGCTTTGGCGAGAAATTGGTTTGCGGGAGTCGTGTGTTGGTGGGAGCGAAATCACAGTGTTTTGGTGGCTCGCTTTGGCGAGAAATTGGTTTGCGGGAGTCGTGTGTTGGTGGGAGCGAAGTCACAGTGTTTTGGTGGCTCGCTTTGGCGAGCAATTGGTTTGCGGGAGCCGTGTGTTGGTTGGAGCGAAGTCACTAACCCTAGCCCACAGCCTGGACGAGATTTCCTGTTGTTTGTGGTTTGCTGTTGTTCGCACTTTAACTCATCGCCATAATACAAGTCTGTCTGTGGTCACAGGACAAATTCACAAATTCCAGTATTTCTAGAGTGAAATACTGCCTTACGTACGTACAAACACGCACAGTACAGCAGTACGTTTCTGGTGTCCTGTGCTTTGCCAGGTTGGCGTCTTGCCAATACACTTTTTTGTCGTGGGTCGTGGTGTTGTATGATCGGATCCGCGGGGGGGGCAACACCTCTGTCGTTCTGCCACACGCCAGGTGTTGTTCTGATTCGAGCGACATGTTATCAGGACAGGTGAAAAGTTTCGGCCGGCATACCAAGGGCAAGTCAATTATAATTCCCACACTTAGCACGCCCAGCGAGAGGTACCGCCGATCTACCAAGAAGTTATGTTAAAGAAGAACCTCTAAGTCCGAGAACCGCTTGAGCCTGTCGACGCTGTCAGAAAGCTCAAAACCCATCGTGCGCGCCCGCTGCCCCATGAAGAGACGAAGAGGCGGGCTTACTCCGGGGGCTGCACATTGCCGTTGCTAATCGGCGACGGACAGGGCGCGACCGGCCGTGACGTGGTGGACGATGCTGTCGGCGACTTTCGCTTTGAGGCGGCGAATGTCACCAATCGGATGCTCGTACCTAGTCCTCTGCAATGCGAAGATACTCATTTGGCGAGGAGGGGCGGACGGCATGATAAGGAAGTGTGTACGGATGTGTGTACGGGTCACCGTGTACAACGCCGAAGGGGGCAACTGCTGCTGTACCACACGGACACACCTCATAGTACGCACAGATCGCCACGCAAACACACGCGATGCACGTAACCCTGAGATATGAGCGCTGGAGGAAGGCGAGTTTAGTATACGTTTGCCAAGGAGAGGACACACGACCATGACACGCTCAAACACACACATGTACACAAATCAGTACTGCTGTGTGTGCATTACTGCTTCGATATACGTCTGCAAAGGAGAGGACAGACGACCATGACACGCTCGAACACACACATGTACAACACAAAACTTACACGCACACGCGCATCACTCCTGCTGTATGTGCATGACTGCTCTCCACGAGACGTGCACGGAGACAGGACCTAGTGTTAGAGTAGATATGTGCGCAGTGTATGAACAGTGTTACTGTAGTGGTGCACACACCTGTCCCAAGAATCGGCGGTTCCCGTTGAGCAGAGAGTGCCAGCCGCAGTTGCCATCCCCTCTGCACAAAACAGTTGAGATGTTCCAGAGCTGTCGGACGAGGCCGCTTGGGCAGTAATTTTGCTGAATGGCGTGTAGTTGTCCTCGCAAGGTTGCAGGATGCAGCAAAGCCCCCAAACGAAGACGCTGGGTGAGCCGTGTGAACGTGTGGTGGAAGAGGTGGTCTCCACAGTTATCGACGTACCGCTCTGGAGGGACGCTCTGCTGCATGCAGGGAAGATATACCGACTCAGCACCAGGAGGTGGTACGCCGGAAGATTTGACGACGGCGAAGAACACGCAGCCGACGACTAACAGAAGTCTAGTACGAGCAACCCCACAAATGCTCATTGCAGTCACCCTCAGCAGTCGCAAGAGAGGAGCAGCGATAGCAGCGAGGCGGCAGCCACAGTAGAAGGAGTACACACTCTCCGGCGCCGGAGACACACGGCAGACCACGGACAGGATCAAATCGAAGGTCACAAAAAAGAAAGTAATAACACGCAACAGAACACCCATCAGACGGAGGTGTGCCCAACTGGGGACAGAGGTAGTGGGTGTGCGGTGTGCGCGGTGCGTGGGTGTATGTGCTGAGGGCGAGATGATGAATGTTGCGGAACAGCCGTTGTTGGTACGTATCGCTGTTTGAAATTTGGGGTTTATCTTCTAGTAGGCGGCGTTTTCCAGAAGGGAATCGTAGCTTTCCGCAGCCCAGGTCACAAAGAAGTCACATATTTCTAGGTAAAACACAGCCCAAAGACCAGCAGAAGTCTAGCACGAGGAAACATACGAAGGTTCATAGCAGATTCCTACAGCAGTCGTAAGACAGGAGCAGCGACAGCAGCGAGACGACATGATGGATGTGTATCCCACGGGGGGCAGAAGTAGTGGGTGTGTCGTGTGCGCGGAGTGAGTGGGAGTGTGGGCTGAGCTGCGAGTAGGGTTGCACCCCGTCTGACTGAGAACAGGGTACCCGGTGGCGGGTACCCGGAACCATCGGAACCGGAATCGGACCGGAACAAATAAATTTACCCCGGGCATTTATAACCAGGGTACCCGGATACCCGGGTACCCGGGTACCCGTTGAATGTGCCATACGGAGCCCCCAAGACTGGGATATACGTTGATTTATACATACACTGGGCCCCTAGACTCTTCTTTCTCCTTTTCTACCTTCTCTCCTACAGCGTTCGCACAACACGCGACACACAGACGATACCCCTACTAGCTACCAGGACACACACACGTATGGGCCATGAGCCAGGACATGGATGCCGTGTATGACGTGGACCATTCGCAACAGAGTGCTGTTACAATGACGCCTCTCAGGAATGAGGAAGCAGCTCCTGCGGCAGCGAAGGTAGATACCCTAACCATTGTTTCCCCGCGGGGTTGATATTGGATGTTCCATGGGATAGATGGCTGGACGGATATTGATCTGGATTGCCATATGTCGGGATGTTACATCGAGGTCTGTTTTGATATGTATGTGTTTTGTTTTCTTACAGCAGTGTGGGCGAAGGTTTCTTACTTCCTCCTCTTCTCTGGTTACTGTTGCGCTGGTTCTGGGTGTCGGATTTTGTCGCATGATTTGTTTGATGCAAGCTATAATATTCGAAGGAATTTCCTGATGACTTGAAGAGCGAAATAAGGGGGGGAACAATTATTCTCCCTGAGGCCGCCTACTTCTTTCTGCTGTGAAATAGGGGACAAAAGAAGGGGATATACAGGGGGGACATAAATCCAGCAGCCTGGCTGGTCTCTGTGTGAGTGGTGTATCATAACATTTAACGCACACACCTCTCTCGGCACACACTGCAAGAGGCAGTCTTCTGCCTTCCATCTTCTTCTTTGGCATGATTCATCGAGAGCATAGACGAAATGAAGTCATCCCCCCCCCCCGTCCGCCTTACCATGCCGCCTGCGGACCGTTCAGGCCTGCTGAAACGCTAAAAGGGGAGACAACAGTGCATAGCAACCCGCGTACCCGGGTACCCGGGTACCCGGGTACCCGGGCTGAAAGCAGGCCGGGTACCCGGTTCCGGTTCCGCCAGAACCCCCCACAATCCGGCCCGGTTACCGGTTCCAATTTTTGAGGCCGGGGTGCAACCCTAGCTGCGAGAGGATGAACATTTTGCGGCACAGCCTTTTGTGGCAGTTTGAAATTTGGGGTTTCGTCGTAGAGGCATCAGCTTGTTTTTAGGAGGGGGTTTCTTTCCCGCAGCCCAGGTCACGAATAAGCAAAATATTTATGTGTAAAACATGGCCGAAGACGAGCAGAAGTCTAGCACGAGGAAGCATACGAAGGCTCATAGCACCCACCGACAGCAGTAGGATGTATGTACTCGCGTGACACAGACACACAACGGCACATGGTGAAGCATAGCCGAAGACACGCAGAAGTATAGCACAATTAAAAATACGAAGGCTCATAGCACACACCCACAGCACAACAGAACTACGTGATGAGTGCTGCAGCCGCAGCAGCAGCAGCAGACACAGGAAGAGGACGAGTACAGCTCGCAACAGCAGCCGAATCAATGGTGTGTTGGAAGCAGGTGTGCGCAGCGGACGCACTGTAGCAGACGCACAGAGGCACGGAGGAGGAATATTGGGTGCAGAAGCGCAACCTCAAAGGCGCGTACAGCAGTGTTGCAATAGGAAGGAAGTCAGATTTATGTGTGGTGTAGTCGCGAGAAGGAGCCTTACAACCCCACAACAGCAGCAAACAGTGCGTGGCTGCAAATAGCAGTGTCGGGGGGCGGGGCGGAACAGCAGCCGAATTAAGGATGTGTTGGAAGCAGGTGCATCAGTGTGCGTTGGAAGGGTCCCGACAATGTGCGTCGCAAAATGCCTCACCAGTGTTAAGTTGGCACAGCAGCCGAATATACCTTGGACGTACATATAGCAGTGTACGAGTAGCGTTAGGTTGGCTCGGCAGCCGAACAGAGCTTGGATGCAAATAGCAGTGTCGTGGGGGGGGCGACGTCGCCCCCTCCCCCAAATCCCCCACCCCGGCACCCCCGACAGTGTGTGTTCGAAATCCAGTACCAGAGCTTGGCCGCAAATAGCAGTACCGTGTTAGGTTGGCACGACAGCTGAACAGAGCTTGGATGCAAATAGCAGTGTCGGTGGGGGGACGACGCCCCCGCCCCCGAACCCCCTCCCACGGGCCTCCCGACAGTGTGTGTTCGAAATCCAGTACCAGAGCTTGGACGCAAATAGCAGTGTACGAGTATTAGGTTGGCACGGCAGCCGAACAGAGCTTGGATGCAAAAGCAGTGTCGGGGGGGGGCGGCGCCCCCCCCGAACCCCCCCCCCCGGGCCCCCCGACAGTGTGCGTTCGAAATCCAGTACCAGAGCTTGGAGCAAATAGGCATGTACAGTGCAGGTTGGCACGGCAGCCGAAAGAGCTTGGATGCAAATAGCAGTGTCGGGGGGGGGCGGGCGACGCCGAGCCCCGAACCTACGGGCAGTCGTCAGTGTGCGTTGGAATCCCGAGAGTGTACGCAAAAAGTCACAGTGTTCGTTGGCACGGCAGCCGAACAGAGGTTGGACGCCAAATAGCAGTGTAGTGTTAGGTTGGCACGGCAGCCAACAGAGCTTGGATACAAATAGCACGGGCGCGCGGCCGCCCCCCCGACAGTGTGCGTTCGAAATCCAGTACCAGAGCTTGGACGCAAATAGCAGTGCAGTGTAGGTTGGCACGGCAGCCGAACAGAGCTTGGATGCAAATAGCAGTGTCGGGGGGGGGCGACGCGCCCCCCCCCGACCCCCCCCCCCGGGCCGCACGACAGTGTGCGTTCGAAATATATGTAATGTATTTTTACAAAACAACGGTTTTTGTCCTGACACAAATCGCTTAACATACAAAACGATTCGATTAATTACGAATGCAGAAACACAGCAAAAGAGAAGAACCGCCAACGCAGTAGCTTAATGTGCTTAGGAGTTTGACCACTTGAAGGCGTTTGTCACGCTCCTCATTCCCACCGTTCTTGCAATATACTTCGAAGCATGTATAAACAATGTTTGTGTTGTGGCGTTCTGACCTTGTACATATATACCATGCCCGGCAAATCCCGACAGCGGTGATGGAGCCTGATGCATCTATGTATAAAGTACAAGGCTTTCCTTCCGAGTGATCACAGTAAAGGTGACGCAAGAAATATGCGTTACCTCTCGGCAGCAGCAGATCGCATACATTATTCACAGCAGAAGCAGTAACAACAGCAGCAACAAAGACAACAGTAGTAACTACACTGCTGGATAGCCAACACGGAGGAGGAATGCACGGACACAAAGCGTGTGAGAGAAGAAGGAAACTAAACGTGTCCGAACTGTCGATTACTATGTATCGTGCTCTCCGGAAAAACGTGTATAGGTATGCATAGAATATGTCAGCCACAAAGAAGGGCGTGGTCTTCGGAGCTTCAAGTTAATTTCTTATAATATGTAGACAAATCTGTACGGCCGGTGCCTGATATACTGTACGCGTTCTGCTGTATCCTTGTATTGGTCCCTGGCATAGAGCAATCAACACCTCTACATCACATCTCCCTCGGACGGGTGTACGTAGCGATTAAATTGTGGTGATGTGCGACGTAGGGTACCCCGGATGACTGAAAAGCGGGTGCCCCGCGGGTACAACCCCGATGGGCAAAACTCATGACGGGTTCGAATTTGAGTCGAAACCCGCGGGTTTGGGGGGTGACCAACACCCAGGTGCTCGGCGGGTTCGAGTACCCGGGTATCCCTATGTTTCGCATGTTCCCCCTCGCAATATCTCTAGAAACCTTTCACAGATGCCCGGAGTACCTTGGAGTAAAGTACGGAGTATTGGAGATAACAAACTTCAGGTACTTCGTATACTCGCAGTTATTTGGCTCTATGTCAGTCGGAGTACTGCTCATACTCCGAGTATTTAGAGATTCAGTACTGCAGATACTGCTATACTCACGGTATTTCGGGGTCGGATACTGCGGGTACTCCTTGTACTCGGAATTTTTTTGCCTTCAGTACTGCTCATACTCCACGCCCTCCCAGTATCCAGGCCGCCAGTACTCTAACACTCTCAGTACTTGGGGTTCGAAATGTACTCGATACTCGTTATACTCGGAGTGTGAATTATATTTGGAGCAACTTTGTATCATTTAAAATACTCGGCCGTCATCACTGACAGGTTCTGGGAGCTTATATATGACTGGCGTTTATAGCATTTAAAAATCCAAGATGCCCCCGTTGCCTGGAAGTATAATTTGAGTATTTTAGAGAAAACTATATTTCAGGTACTTTGTGTACTCGCAGTATTTATGTGTTCAATACTCTCGATACTCGGAGTACTCCAAGTAATTTAGATGTTCGTACTCCGGGTACTGCTTGTACTCGAGGATAAGATTACTGCTCATACTCCCAGTACTCAGAGTATTTGGGCCTTCAGTGCTGCTCATACTCCAAGTACTCCGAGTATTCAGGCCACCAGTACTCTAATAATCTCAGGACTCGGAGTACGAAACATGACTGATACTCCGAGTACACACGGAGTATCGAGTATACTACTCGCAGTATCGAGTATACTCGGAGCATCTGTGAAACATTTCAAATCGACAGAAAACAGAAGACGGGGTGCCCACGGTTATAACTATTCAGAGCTGAAATACCCCAAGATATACATGCCTTTTGTACGGTTTGCCAAGAGAATGCCCGTTATGTTGATATCAGAGCAATCCCACGGTAGGGGTACCACTGTTTGGCTCAATATTTTCTGACCAGTTGAGCTCCTCACGTTAGTAACTACCGGATACAATCATTATTTTACTGGTACGGGTTTGTTTTTGGACTACCGCATTGGAATGTTTGGTCGGGTTGCGCGACCGTTTCCGAAGTCATGTTTCGGGTGAGATATTGAGCTCCTCATGTGAGGAGCTCAGAAAGTTCTGCCGCACCCCTACCGTGGGAGGAGTCATCATCGGTATCCTGTGGGTTTAATACCGATGTATAGTCATGCATTTATTTGCCTCGAGCCATGACACCTGCCCGACATGGGGACTTAGGAACGCCACCTACTACTCATATTATGGCACACATACTCTCAATCTGTATTTCGCTACCGGAATGTGCTCACTTCAGGGGCATTGGGTGTGGGCATAAGCGACGACTTCGTAACGGCATTACATGTGGAAGGAATGTCGAATACCCGGCGCTCTGTTACAGTTCTTTGTTTGATTGTTAAATTTATCGTTTACGCGTTGACATAAAAACATAGTATACGCACTGTCATCCGCGTGCGGGACCCCGAAAAAACGCGGGTTGTCCGGATACCCCAAGTACTCGTTGAACCCGTTTGATTTCGTCGGAAAACCCGGGTTAGCCGCGACGGGTTCGGGTTTCACTTTGTGACGGGTACTCGTCGGGGTACACCTCTAGTGTGCTGTGTGTTGATGCTATCTATCCTTTTCACTGTATGTCAAAATCCCAACTTAAACAAGCACTATCCAACGAATAGTATTGGGTTTTAGAAGAGGACGGCGCAATATTCTCGCATACTACTGTACTGCTATCTACGTCGTACATACTACCGTTCGTTTTGGTTGGAAAGAAAAAAGGTATGCGCCCCCGTACTGAGTACCTCAGCAGCAGCAGCATCACCGGGCAGCCTAGTCCATAGGAGCAGCGCATCAGCAGCACAACCACATCAGCGACAGCAGCAACTATTAATAGGTATCATACTATACGGTATACAACAGATATATGCTCGCCGAGCAGAGCAGAGGAGAGTGCACTATATACGAATCACAAATCGACACCGCACCACAGTGGCAGCAGTAGTAGTTCATCCACCCCACAGGTTTTTGCAAGGGGTTCATACCCAAATAGTTACATACCCTTCTTATAATATTGGAAGAGTCGATATGTTGATGTCAAGTGAGCAACCATTAGTTTTTGGTTCTTATATTGTCGTACTTAAACTGAAAAATCCTCGCAACGATCACCTGGTATCATACGTGGTACGTGGTATAGATTATTTGGCGGTTCAGCAGAGCAGCAGTTTGTACGTACAGACACAGACACTCGCACAGCAACACGTATTTAGCAGCAGCAGTAGCAAGCAGCAGCAGGGGGCAGAACAGAGCACCAGAGCAGGACCTCCTCCCTTGCCCCTATGTTCTTGTTTTCCTGTGATGCTCTGTCTTGCGTTGTCCAAATCGAATTGTCGATATTTGCGTGAAAGAAGCATACATACGTTTTGCTGTCTGTCTGTCATTGCTGACAAATATAACGCAATAATAGTAGGTGCCGTGCGCACGTCACGGGAGATGCTGACACAGAGCCAGCAGAAGAACAGCAGCAGTAGCAGCAACAGCAACAGCAGGAAGGCAGGCAGAACTGCAGAGCAGAGCAGGACCTTTTCCCCCTCCCCCCCGTGTTCTCGTCTTCTTGTTGCGATGCTCTGCCTTGCGTTGTCGTCCCAAGCGCAGTGTCGTCGTTGCTGACGAAATAAAGTACGACTATTCGTAGAGTATAGTCGTGCTGCTGTCAGCAAGAAGTGAAAAGCTAAAAAGATATTTCGAAGAGCTGTCTATCAAAAGTTGGGTCGTTTGTCACGAAAGAAGAGCTGTCTTACGGTCCACTCATAACTAACGACCGACCCAAGTTTACGTAAATATATAGGTTTCTTTACAATACTTCGTGCCGACGGCTCCCCTGCTTGCGTGGTTCCCGCGACAACGATGCGGTTCGTCACCGTGTATTAACGAGCGCGGGTTACCTGTGCTGGCTTGGTGTTTGTGGTGTGGTTTGATACCTTTACTGCTGTTCTTGCGAGTTCACCGCGCCTTTTACTAGAACAGCACAAACACAAATTTAAACAGGCTACGAGTATTAATAGTTAACAAGCCAGTCTGATATTTAGAGGATCATAAATTCGAGAGCGTTTTATATAAGTTATAGCTTGAACAGCCCCTTCTACTAGAATGCAACCTTGTCCAGCTTTCCTGTCTCTATATAGGTGTCCTGACTACTGCTGTACT
>MEHQ01000376.1:7270-89325 GCA_008828725.1 Saccharina japonica
GGGGGGAGGGGGTTAGGCGTATGATATCCGAATACCCGGCCGCCCCTGGTCATACAGCAGTCATTGTAACATTGCTCAGAACATCAACACAAATCTAGGCTTGACCAGATTTGAACACAGAAATGAATAAATAGTCACTCTTGGAGTACTTGTCGAGACCTCGTGTGGGTAAAGTGAGAGCGTCGTTGCTTTACCGCCCAGGTCTTTGTGCGCAGCCCTGTGTTCGACGAGCCAGATTCTGATATTTACCGGTCGGAGTTTTGAATCTTGATTGGTTTAGTATCTTTACACGGCAATTCCAAACTGCAACAGTCTTACGGCAGTGATTGTAACACTGCCCACAACGTCAACACAGATCTACGGTTGACCAGAAGATAAACACCGAAATTAATAGTCAGTCACTCTTTTCGTACTGGTCGAGACCTGGTATGGGTTAAGTTTGAGCATCGTTGCTGTACCGCCCAGGTCTTTTTGTGCAGCCCTGTGTGCGACGAGTCAAACTGATATTTACCGGTCGGAGTGTTGGATCTTGACTTGTTTCGTATCTTTGGACATCAATTCCAAACTGCCACAGTCATACGGAGGACATTCTAACATTGCCCAGAGGACCAGCACAGATCTATGCTTGACCAGAGATGAACACCGAAATGAATGATCACTTACTTTTGCAGTACTGGTCGAGACCTGGTATGGGTAAAGTTGGAACATCGTTGCTTTACCACCCAGGTATTTGTGTGCAGCCCTGTGTACGATGAGCCAGATGCTGACATTCACCGGTCGGAGTTTTGGATCTTGGTTTGTTTGGATTCTTTAGACGGCAATTCCCAACTTTCACAGCCATACGGCAGTCATTGCAACATTGTCCAGAACACCAGCACCTATCTATGCTTGACAAGAGATGAACACCGAAATGAATAACCACTTACTCTTGTAGGACTGGTGGAGACCTGGTATGGGTTGAATTAGAGAATCGTTGCTGTACCGTCCAGGTCTTTGGGTGCAGTCCTGTGTTCCGCGAGCCAGATACTGATATTTACCGGTCGGAGTGTTGTATCTCCACTTGTTTGGTATCTTTAGATGGCAATCTCAATCTGCCCCAGTCATACGGCAGTCATTCTAACATTGTCCAGAACACCAGCACAGATCTAAGCTTGACAGGAAATGAACACCGAAATGAATAATCACTCACTGTTGTAGGACTGGTCGATACCTTATATGGCTTGAGTTAGAGTATCGTTGCTGTACCGCCCAGGTCTTTGTGTGCACCCCTGTGTGCGACGAGCCAGATACTGATATTCACCGGTCGGAGTGTTGGATCTTGATTTGTTTGGATTCTTTACACGGCAATCCCAAACTTTCACAGGCATACAGCAGCCATTGAAACATTGCCCAGAACGTTAACACAGATCTAGGCTTGACCAGAGATGAACACCGAAAATAATAATCAGTCACTCTTCTTGTAGTACTGGTCGAGACCTAGTATGGGTAAAGTAAGAGCGTCGTTGCTGTACCGCCCATGTCTCTATGTGCAGCCCTGTGTTCGACGAGCCAGATACTGATATTTACCGGTCGGAGTGTTGGATCTTGATTTGTTTGGTATCTTCAGATGGCAATTCCAAACTGCCACACTCATACAGCAGTCAGTGTAACACTCTCTAGAACGTCAACACAGGTCTAGGCTTGACGAAAGATGAACCCCGAAATGAAAAATGAGTTAATCTTGTAGTACTAGTCAAGACCTTGTATGTGTTGAGTTAGAGCATCTAAGCTGTACTGCCTAGGTCTTTGTGTGCAGCCCTGTGTGTGATGAGCCAAATACTGATTGTTACCGGCCATAGTGTTCGAACTTGATTTATATTTATTCTTTAGACGGCAATTCCCAAATTTCACAGTCATACAACAGTCATCGAAATATTGCCCAGAACGTCAACATAGATCTGACATGAACACCGAAATGAATAATGAGTACTGGTCAAGACTTGGTATGGGCTGAGTTAGAGAATCGTTGCTGTACCGCCCAGGTCGTTGGGTGCAGCCCTGTTTTCGACGAGCCAGATACTGATATGTACCGGTCGGAGTGTTGTATCTTGATTTGTTTGGTATCTTTAGATGGCAATTCCAAACTGCCACAGTCATACGGCAGTCATTCTAACATTGTCCAGAACACCAGCACAGATCTATGCTTGACCAGAGATGAACACCGAAATGAATAATCACTTACTCTGGTAGTAACACATGCTACGGTAAAGTTGCACCATGATTTTTTTCTGAGCTCCTCACTTAAGGAGCCTCATACCTCACCGAAAAAATGATTTTTGGAGGAAAATAAAAGTGCTGCCGGATACGAAATCTCATGACCGAAGTATAGTCTGAAACAGTATTCGTCACAAAAATGAAAGTCCGACGAATTTGGGTTAAGAAGCCCGATCGTTCAGGAAACGATTCGGCCAAAAGTGCTACCTCTACCGTAGCACGCGTCTAGTACTGGTCGAGACCTGGTATGGGTAAAGTTAGAACATCGTTGCTGTACCGCCCAGGTCTTTGTGTGCACCCCTGTGTGCGACGAGCCAGATACTGATATTCACCGGTCGGAGTGTTGGATCTTGATTTGTTTGGATTCTTTAGACGGCAATTCCCAACTTTCACAGTCATACAGCAGTCATTGTAACATTACCCAGAACCTCAACACAGAAGATCTAGGCTTGACCAGAGATGAACAATGAAAATAATAATCAGTCACTCTTGTAGTACTGGTCGAGACCTGTCATGGGCTGAGTAAGAAAACAATTGCTGTACCGCTCAGGTCTTGTGTGCAGCCCTGTGTGTGAAGAGCCAGATACTATAATATACCGGTAGGAGTGTTGGATCTTGATCGGTTTGGTATATTTAGACGGCAATTTCAAACTTTCACAGTCATACGGCAGTCATGGTAAGACTGCCCAGAACGTCAACACATATCTATGCTTGACGAGGGATGAACATCGAAATGAATAGTCAGTAGCGCTTTTCGTACTGGTCGAGACCATCTATGGTTTGAGTCTGAGCGTCGTTGCTGTACCGCCCAGGTCTTTGTGTGCAGCCCTGTGTTCGACGAGCCAGACACAGATATTTACCGGTCGGAGTGTTGGATCTTGAAATGTTTGGATGTATTTATTTCGGTGTTTATCTCTGGTCATGCCTTGATCTGTGTTGACATTCTGGGCAATGTTACAGTGACTACCGTATGACTGTGGAAGTTTGGAATTGCCGTCTAAAGATACCAAAAACAATAGGATCCAACACTCCGACCGGTAAATATCAGTATGTGCCTCGTCGAACACAGGGCTGCACACAAAGACTTGGGCGGTACAGCAACGATGCTCAAACTCAACCTACACCAGGTCTCGATTAGTACGAACAGAGTGACTGATTATTCATTTCGGTGTTCATCTCTGGCCATGCCTAGATCTGTGTAAACGTTCTGGGTTCTGGGCAGTGTTACCATGATTGCCGTATGACTGTGGCAGTTTTGAATTGCCGTCTAAAGATACCAAACAAACCAATCAAGATCCAAAACTCCGACCGGTAAATATCAGTATCTGGCTCGTCGAACACAGGACTGCACACAAATATCTGGGCGGTAGAGCAACGACGCTCTCACTTTACCCATACCAGGTCTCGACCAGTACTACCAGAGTGACTGATTATCCATTTCGGTGTTCATCTCTGGTCAAGCCTAGATCTGTGTTGACGTTCTGGGCAATGATACAATGACTACTACTGCTGTATGACTGTGAAAGACTTTTACAGTAAACATACATCTGTCGTATATATCACACGTATATACCACGTATGTTGATACTGCTGTGCACACATACAGCAGTAGTTTAGGTGGATGGTCGTATATATATGACTCTGAAGACGTACGTACTATGCACCCAGGTGCGTAAAAAGGTTTAAATAGGTGGATTGTGAAAAGCGTGAACAGAAAATGAAATGACACAACGAAAGAGCGGCCTCAGACACAGTGGAGAGCGAGGCACACTGTAGACAAGTGGTTAACCAAACAAAATAACCAAAAACGGTTGAACGCCAAGCAAAATAGACATTTACAGCAGTTGAACCCGGGGCACCTCTCAAAAATGGGTACAACTTGTCTTTTGGCCAATCGCGTGGGCTCGCTGGTCGTGTTTTTTTACTTGATTCCAGCACGTACCCGTTTTTCAGTGAAAACCGACCGGGTATACCCGTTTTTTGTTATTGCCCTTGTTTATTGTGTACTTAGGCCATGGTATTGGTCATCGGGTAGTATTTTTACGTTCGTCTACAATCAGTGTTTGGGTGAGGTATAGACCTCGTTAACCCTTATAGGACTGGAGTCCCGTTTTGGGGACAAATCACTTAGAGTTAGAATGGTTTGTCCCCAAAACGGGACTGCAGTTCTAAAAGGGTTAAGTGCCACCTGCAGAGAAAACGTGGTTCGCCTTTGCCGTAGCATGCGTCTGTGGCTAAATAGGGATCGCAGCTCGTCCGAATATTCGATGGTTATGACCCATTCGTACCCCTTTCGTTGCAATCATCTACGACGGCTGAGCGGACGCGTGGAAAGGCGAACAGTTAAAAAATCACCATAAGTATCAGACAAGAGACATCACAAGACAACATGAACATTCGTTTTTTATTTCTTCAATCTTTCCACGACGAAGTCTTCGGTGCCTCAGATCTCAGATGCGCTCGGTTGGGTGGCTACCCAATGTGTCTGAATTAGGGAGATGTTTCGCTTCCCTGTATCGTGACTACAGTAGTACCGCCCCGAAATGTAGTGGTATGGCTGTACTACGCCAACTATAACACGATCACACATCGGACTGGTTCAGCAGCAACTCGCATGAGAGGCCTACAACTTGAGACGAACATTGGAGTACACTTGCTGCCGTCGACTCGGTCACTCTACCCCCATGCACATGATCAGCTATCGTTCTGCGAGAAAGCTAATCGATTCCTAGGGAAGCACCTTGCTATCGGGACATGACGAAAAGCATTCGCAGTCTTGCTTAATCCCAATAAGTTGTACCCCAGGGAGAGCCACTTATCCCGGACACAACCTCCAACCACACTCTTTCCCGGGCCGTTTGGGGAGACATTCAGTAGTATATATATCCAATGGTCTACATATCAGACTGGTGCTACGGCAGGGGGGTTATGTAAAAGGTGCTTGTTTTTCACCTGCACAGAACCACTCGGTCGAGTGACTGCTTTTCTGCGTTGTACTCATAACGTTTGTTTGTCATTTTGTTGTTCGTTGTGCACCGCCATTCATTGGAGATTTTGTTTCGTAACGCGAACAAACTATGTTTAGGTCCATTTTGGAGAAGGATTCGGAGCCACTCGTCCGAGTGGCCAAAACCCGGTAGTGCAAACGTGGGTACCCCCCCTATCGTAGCACCAGTCATCACATGTACCAACGTCGGTAGTTCCATATGAAATGCGTTCTACCACACACCCACGCATCCACTATTCGATAGGTCCAGCATCCCCATCCAACAATTCCTCTAGCAACTCCGTCTATATTTTGTGTCGTCGAAATAAAAACTAAGGAGTTGACGATACTACACATCAACCACCAACGAATGATACATCGAACAATACCCCACTACCCACGGCTTGCCCTGCCAGTCGACAGCTCTGATTACCTTCACGAAAATGTCCCCGCTCTGCCGCGGATGCAAAAAGCCGAAAATGGGTACAATATTCCGTAACAGGTAGCAGCCATACACATTGGCAAACATATGGGATGACCAACTCGTCTCGTCTGGAACGCAACAACTCTATACGGAACCACTAGATGGTGCGAGATCTATCCCACGGTAGGGGTACCACTTTTAGGCTCAATATTGTCTGACCGGTTGTGCTTCTCACGTGACTAACCACCGGATACTATTATTATTTTACTATTAATAGGTATATTTGTCTTTGAACTACCGCATTGGAAAGTTTGGTCGGTTTGCTCGAACGAATGTTTCCGAAGTCAGTCATGTCTCGGGTGATATATTGAGCTTCTTAAGCGAGGGACTCGGAAAATTCTGCTGCGCTCCTACCGTGGAATCACTCGCGACCTATGGGTACGCTTGCGTACCTCGTCGGGATTTTCCACATATATATATATATATAAACCGGTTAATACTACAGTATGCCAATAAGTGCGGGTGCACCAGGGTAACTCATCAAGACCGGCCATATCATATCGCAAACTTTATGTCAACACGGCCAACATCATATACTACCTGCTGCCGATTATACAATGTAAAACAAAATTTGTTGGTACGGTACAGAGTGTCGACGTTGCCGCCATCACGTTGGACAAACACGCCTCGTGAATATACTGTGCCAAATATGCACCACCGAATATCACCAGTATCAGCTACTGCAAAGTGAAGAAGTACTAACACCACGATGATGTGTGAAACTAACTGCAGCCCATCGTGCAGGGTGAACAGCGACGCATGCTGAATGTTGAGGTAGCTTCAAGCAAGCGGTGTGCGTGCTAACCACGCTGCTTCGTTCGACTTTCCTACTTATAAGGAAACGAATAAAACATAATTATACACACCAACTACAATGGATAAAAGCAACAAAATTTCACGATGACGGCGAGACTATCTACGACCTAGCCCAGGGTGTAGAACAAACAACATACCGATACAGTACAAGGCCTCTAAGAGGCCACCATCTTGCGCTTGGGTACACTTGTATCACTACATGAGTCGGTCCAGCTATTGATGTGTGCTCTAGTGAATGCAATCCATCATCAGCTAAATCAACAACCTCTAAAAAATCAAAGAAGAGGAGGGACAATACCTGCAACCGATTGCAGGGTTTTGATCAAAACGTACGGGTATCGTACCGATTCTCCAAGTGGTTACCGACACGCGTTTCGTGCACTCGTCTCGCTGCTTCCGTCGGCTCCGCTATATATGGGCACTCCAGCGAGATTAATCAGCAACAACTGCAGCAAACAACCCTCCAACAGTAGCGAGAAGTGACAATACCTGCGATCTAGGACAGGGCTTAGATAAAAACGAACGGGTACAACACCGAACCCGCAGGTGGCTATCGACCCGCGATTCGTCTTCTTAACCCCATCTGTACATCGACTGTGCTACCTAGGCGTCAAATTAATGTCGTCGGAAAGGTGTGACGCTACCTTAAACCTAGTGTAGGATGTATACCAAACAATGAACTGGTGCGGTACCGAACCTCCAGGAGGCTAAACAACCGCGCTTCGAGAAACTAAACATACAACGTTGATCGACTATGTTCCCCACCGCTGCGCGACCGTATCTAACCAGCATTAACTACAACAAAAAAACTATATAGCAACGATGAGGGGTGACAACATGTGCACTACCGAGCATACCCATCACAAACTGCGGCAAATATATGTTCAAGCGACAATAATACGTGAGACGGCGTTCGACCTACTCCAGTGTACAGAACGAACCGTGTTGGTATAGCACATACTTTCGGAAAGGAAAACATTTCGATAGTCATCCTGTTAATGCATGAGACCACTGTTGTTCCCTAACGTGTAACGCGTGTACGAGTGCCCACCGCAACGTAAGCACGATGTCCCCCCGAAAAGTTGTTTTTCGCGCTCGGCGCAAACCCTCGTCGATAAGGTGGTCGCCATTTTAACCATTTTAACAATATCACCGCCGACATATTATTCTATCATCACTGGTTATCATCAACATCGTTATCATCATAATTATCACTATCAAGATCTTCGGCACCATCATCACAATCGTCATCATGACCATCATCATCATCATCATCATCATCATCATCATCACCATCGCCCCTGTCATCATCATCATCATCTTCATCATCTCCATCGTCATCAACACCACCGTCGTCGCTGTCATCAGCGTCATCATGAATGTAGTCGTCCCCATCGTCGCTCAGTAGTACTCCCCGCCATAACTCATGTGGTCGTCCTCGTCATCACTCATGTAGTCATCATCGTCATCAACGACTATGGAATCGTCCGCATAATCACCCATGTAATCTTCGTCATCTTCATCTACGCTTTCGTCGTCATCATCATCGGCATCACCCTCCTCATCGTCGTCATCGCCCGATGCAGAGGGTTGCGGAGTATGCTGCGTCGGAGATGGGGTCTCATCGACCGGCGGCGGGGTTTCGCTTTCGGGAGCCGGCGTGCCGAAGGTGGGTCCCGGTGTTTCCGTCTCCGGGGATGGCGTAGGCACGACTGGCTCGGGTGTGTTTACCGTAGGGGATGGAGTAGGCACGGCCGTGTCGTTCAACTCGCAGAGAGCGTCCCACGTGTCTTCAATATCGCCAACGTCAAGATCGTCACTCCTGTGCGTAGGGCAAGTGCAGACGCCATCAGTTAACAGTAGTTGTCCGTTTTCTATGCTCCTCCGGTCGTGGTTTTCACTGTTCCGAATAACTGGTTTAGAGCATCTTCTACTATATCGACGGTCAACCCGAGCCAGGAGGAGGTCTTCGTTCCTTTGGCAAGCTATACTCAACAACCTTAATGCACAGATAAACCTTGCTTTGAAGATATGTCTATTTGTACAATTTACTTGCTTACAAGGTCTTGCTCGCAACTCGGAGAGTTTATGACAAAACTGCATGCCACATCTAATAACAGTTACGGCGTCTATGACGACCTCCTCAAGATCGACCGTACTTTCTTCAGCTTCCTTACTCTAACTTGAAACTAATATATCGTACACTAAATTCAAGACAACAACACTCCACGAGCATCAGTATACATACTCATACTAAATTCAATATAGCACGTTTTTAGATTGTCTAACGCCCTCAAGTTAACCGCACTGCTTTGGACTCCTAGATACACGATTCAACCCGCGCATTCTCTTCGGATCCAATTGATTGGTTTGACCATATATCGACAGACACGTCCAGTGGTGGTTAACGTTGACATTTCGCGAAGTACACATGAGGCGTGGTTGAACTCAGGTAGACCGAGTGACAAGACGGTGGGTGGCTTTTTAGTACCGAGCGCTATACTGAGTCACCCACCGTACACCTACAAGGACCCCATCGCACGATATGTCAAAGTTACCGTTTGCAAGGTGACGCATGGAACGCTAGCGGTGCGCTAGCCATCGCTGGGGCTTCAAAATCTAGGGGCTCCGTGCGTCACTGAACAGCACATTTTCGTTTTAGGTTGAAATTTATGGCTGGTACAGACGTCCGACGGCACTATCGATCATTGTTAAAAACAACAAAAGGCTAAAACTATCATTAGATCCAACGATGTGAGGTAACTGGCAGTCAAGGCGACCCAGCAGTGATACAGATTTGGTGATAAATCTTCAGACAACTCCTGACAGTTTTGTTTTCATCATGAACCAAGACTGCATGGTATATTTTGATACTTGGGTTTTTAGCAAGCTCACCTTTCGATTGCGCGCGTGCAATCTTCGCAGGAGTTGCCACAAAAGTTCCCCTGCGGCATCACCCGCACAGTAAGGGCTGCTTCCACTGCACGCACGAATGTGTTGTCATACACCTGAAAATGGCAGAAAGAAAACAATAACACAAGTTACGAAACTACATGATGTGCACCATCAGACAGCTTTGGCTTGATGAGTTGGATTGTCAAATTCATGTTATGTTTCCTGATCCCACTGAGACGGAGACATACCAAGGTTGAAACCCGTGTATAAGTACAAACTACAATGGTGTAATGCCATTCTGGGCACAATCTTTTGGTATTTTGTCTCAGGCCTTAGACATCACGGGGAGTTTTTGTATCTGTTTCGTGCAGGCAGTCAATGATATCCAGGTGGGTGTTGTCTCAACACATATTCTCCACTGGTGTTATTATTTCCCTTTGGCGACCGGCCTTCAAGGAACTCCCCACTTTCACTTCGGAAATCTCGTTACCAAGTGGCGTCCGCAAGGTTAATCAACACCGAATATTTGCTATAGGTGGTCTGGACGACCCAAGCCCAATGTACCTCAACCGATACATGTTGTCGCCGTACGTCACGTGGGTATTTGTACAGGTGATCTCGACGCAACTTTTCGATTAAACAGCTGACCCTTCGATATGGGTGTGGAAGAGGAGAGATGTCTGCTACCGGCTGAAACGGGGTCAGCGTTGACGGCACCGGCTTCGGGCCATGGCGAAGGTCCGGGGGACAGGTGCAACTAGGGGTCTAGCACGGCACGTGTGCATAAATGTTGACGACATACAAGTACAATGGATGGTTGGATTATATGTGGTCTGCGCCTGCCCTTATGCTCGGACACGTCTCCGAAAACATGGAAACTACCTGAAACTCACATTATTCATTAGTCCGTGCACGCGGTTTGTATCCTCTTCTTCTCCTCCTCCTATCCGCACGCCTGCTCCTAGGCAGTCAGTCGCCTCGTTGTTTCTATGCGTACGCGGGGGTGTTTCGGCAAGTACGAGTCGGAGAAAGAGTAAACGTCGGGGGGGAAATGTATACACAGCGGATTGCTAAGCAATCGTGTAGCACTAAGGTCTAGGATTACGTTAAAAATTACGTGTAGGCAACTCCGGAGAATAGGTTGAATAGCGTACAATATTTTTTAGAAGAGTTCAGTGTAGGCGTACGGACGTTTCCTACATCAACAAGAAATTTACGGTGATATCGGCTTGACGTCTAAAACCGATTCTGCCATGTTTACGAGCAACACACGACAGAAGGACTAAACCACACAAGGCACATACACCTAGTACTTCAGCGTTTGGACGCCTATGTTCGACGCACATGAACTCTTGTCTGAGTGAAAAAAATTCTGCCCCACAATGATTGATTGATTGGGAGAGTTTATTCGGGCCTCTGGCACGAATCGGAGGACGAAGGTTTGTTTCAAGGCGAATATTAATACCAATCTCCCCGCTGTTTTTGTACCTGACGGTGTTTGCGTCGCCCCTCAAGGAGAAGCAACCGGACTCCGAGTCGTGCTGGTCGGAGCACTTATTTTCGACGATCATGTTTCCGGAGGAGCCCTCTTTAACGTCCACGCACTCGTTGCCGTTGGTCTGGATTGTGTTACCGCGTATCAGGTTATTGTTGCACCGGTCTTCTCCGAAATCTTCGTCCCACTGCAATGCCGTGCAAATTCATGAGCGCACATATAGGGCAACCGTTGACAGCAAATGCAGGACCAACATGGTGAGCGACGGGGCCGTGATAGCCAAGGCTTGTAAGTGGAAGACCCCCAAGGGCCGGCCCATGGTTAGGCCGAGCCAGGGCGGCCGGACGGCCCCAGCCAACCCATTGTTGACACGATGAGCCGCGGCCCGGCCACGTAAATATCAAACGATGGACATTCCCCCGACCCAGCACATCACATTATAACGTTTCCACGGCCGGGCCCGATTCATGACATTTTCAAAATTCTCGGCCTGGCCCGGCCCAGCCCATCACACAGGTTAATATCGAACCGGCCCGGCCCGGCCTGGACAAACCGTCCATGGCATGGCCTGACGAACCTGTTTGAACGAGTTCACGTTGCACCAAAAGATCGCTGATGGACGGTGACGCCCTTCAATCTGAGTCAATTTACTCAACGAGGAATGGGAAACCATTGTGAGTATCAGGGCCAATCACCCTATTTCCGGACCATGAGATTGTTCATCGAGTTGGCTGGCGTAAGGTTCTCCCGAAGGTAGATTTCAGGGTCGCGCTTAATTTTCCTCAAGCGAAACATCTCGGAAGCCAGGAGTCCCAGAAACCTACACTACGGGATTTGACTAATCCCACGGTAGGGGCGTAGCAGAATTTTCTGAGCTCCTCGCATGAGGAGCTCAATATCTCACCCGAAACATGACTTCGGAAACATTCGTTCGCGTAACCCGACCAAACCTTCCAATGCGGTAGAGCGAAAACAAAAATCCCAGTGAAAACATTATAATATCCGGTGGTTACTCGCGAGAGGAGCCCAGCCGGCCAGAAACTAGTGAGATAAAAAGTGGTAACCCTACCGCGGGATTGTTCGATTTCGACCGTAGCGCGGGACCTCCACTTACATCTTTAATGGACGTCCCAATATATATCCCTTCGCCGTTTTTGTTGGCATCGCTATCACCGCTGCGGGCATTGCCGAACACGTAGTGGCGAACGCCGCAGTCATTTATGTAGTTGTCGGTAATCTTGGCGTTGATGACGAAGTTCTGCAGGCGGACGCACTCCCCACTGTGACGTCGATGTGTTGTCGTGACCCATCGTGTGGACAGTTCAGATCGAAGCAAACGGCAGTGGACGGGATGGACGCCAAATATGTGGGTCAAAAGACAAATCCTTCGCATGTAGAGATAGCGCACACTATCTGTCGATGTACGGCCCGTTAAAACACCGACCGACTGCTGTGGTTTGGTATGTACGCAATTCACGTGCGCAGGATCGAAATATACCGTATGGCTCCACTGCCTGTTGACTGCATCAGCACCAACAATAGCTTCACAGTTGGGCTGTTTAAGGACGGCTGAACACAGCACAGGATGCGACAAACAATTACGGGCATCAGTCAGTGGTCTCTATCTTCATGTTCTTAGAGTAAAGTACAGGACGCCTAATAAGAAACAGGTTAACAATAAAGCCAGGCTGAGATTTGGCGGAAAACGAGACATTTGGGATACGTTATCTATCTGTAGAAAGCACCCTCTCTCGAACAAAACATCCAGCTTGGATCAGATTTCCTGTTTTTTGCTACTGCTGTAGGTGTCCTGTACTGTATACATTAGTAGTTTGCTCGTCAGGGCGTCCTATTTTTGTCCTCCGCCGTAAGGTTCGGAACAATTCAGGGTATCGACTAGTTAGTGTACTTGCAGGGCGGTACGAGCGCGTGTGCAATGCCCTGGTCCCTCTAACGACCACAATCTAAACCAGATTGTAATGGTATGGGCTAGGAAGGCCGGTAATTACCTCTGCATAGGTAATTGGTCCGTTTTCGTATAACTTGGATGGCATTCGTATTCGGTATTCGGGGTATTTATAATATCTGCGGGCCATACTTGAAGCCCATCCCGAGGCAGATGTCATCTGGCTCGGGGTTTAACAAAAGCTGCTTCTCTTCTACGCTTGACTCTACGGAAAGTGAGTAACACCAAGGGTGCTTAACAGACAAACCTGCAAGGGGATACTCTTTGTCTCACCCAGTCTTATCACAAGATCATGCTGCTACCGGCCCACGTCTGTACAGGGACTACGGTAGAGGTGCACCATACGTCTTCAGAGGGCGATCCCTCGAGGAGCTACATACGACGCGTGCTACGGTAGAGGTAGGTATACCTTTTTTTGGCTGAATCGTGTTCTGAACGATCGGGCTCCTCAACCCAAATTCGTCGGACTTTCATTATTGTGACGAAATACGTTTCAGAAATACTTCGGTCATGAGATTTTTCATCCGGCAGCACTTTGGCTTTCCTCCGAAATCATTTTTTCGGTGAGATATGACGCTCCTTAAGTGAGGAGCTCAGAAAAAAACATGGTGCACCTCTATCGTAGCACGCGTCATAACTCACCAGATAACTGAATTTTTAAGAAAATAAATGTTTCTACCCGACGAACAAACAACCCCATCAACTAACCACAAAAAAAAAAACACAAAATTATTGCAACACAAGGAGGGAGGAAATTCCGACTATATTCGGGGTTAAGACGCCCGTTCATTCAGAAACGAATTCAGACAAAAAATGCTACCTCTATGGAAGCACGCATCAAGGGGACATTGTACACTCGGGAGACCTGCCAACTGCACCCCGGACGCGTGCTACGGTAGAGGTAGCACGTTTTGGCTGAATCGTTTTCTGAACGATCGGGCTCCTTACCCCCATATTCGTCGGACTTTAATTTTTGTGACGAATAATGTTTTTAGGGTATACTCCTTTGGTCATGGTATTTCTCATCCGGCCGTGTGCTTTGATTTTCCTCCAAAATCATTTTCAGGTGGGGTATGACGCTCCTCGTTATATGAGGAGCTCAGAAACAACATGGTGCATACACCCCCTCGTATACCGTAGCACGCGTCACCGCGGTCCATTATTTCTGTTTTTTTGTGTGTTGAAGGAAGAGACGGGAAAACAAACTACGACATACGACGCCTGCAACGATCGAGGTAAACCTTTTTTTTTTATCTGAATTTTATTTCTGACTAATTGGGCTCCTTAAACCAAACTCGTAGGTTGTTCATCGGACAGTCAGGTCATGAGGTTGTTCCATCGGGCGGCACTCCAATTTTCCTCCTAAGGCAGGTGGCTTACTACAACTACTACTACTACTACTACTGTAGTACGTGTACGAGGGCTCCTCGAATGAGGAGATTCAGAAACAAAATGGCGAGCCTCTACCGTAGCGTGCATCGACGTGCGACTCGTGCTACACGATCGAGGTATACGAGCACTCTTTGGTGGAAATCGTTTCTGAACGATCGGGCCCCTCGAACCAAAATCGTCGGGCTTTCATTCATTACTATAATTACTATAATTACTATAATTACTATAATTACTATAATTATTATAATAGTGTGTCACTATTTTTTTTTCTTCTTTTTTTGTAGACTTCGGGCATGGGATTGCTCGTTGAGTACAGAGCGTTTTGTTATGATCCCCAAGACAACATTCGTTTTGTGAGGTATAGAGCTCATAGCATACGGAGCTCGAGACAGAACATGGTGCCCGTCTATCGTATATAGCATGCGTCATACCTGGTAGGTAACCCCTAACTCCCCTCCCCCTTTCCCTCCCCCGGGGTTAGGTGCCGAAATTTGTATTTCAAGTATATAAAGCTCGGTGGTATACTAAAAACAAAACAGACCACATGCTGCGTCGAAACCGAAACAAAGAACACAAAATAACGGTTTAATATTCTCGCGGCCGTGACTCGGTCGTGCATACAAACGCGGAGGGTCCGGTATATCACCAACATTACCGATTAACCGAGTCAACCCCTGTTTCTTTTGTCAGGAAAAAACAAACAGAACAAAGAAACAAAATCATATGGACTTCAGTGTACTGCTGTGGAAAAAATGCTGATAGGAAAAACAAGAACGTGGGCCAGGTGGGATTCGAAGCCAAGCGTTGTCTCTACATAATCGAGCGCTCCCACAAGCTGACCCAAACGAGAAGAAACATTACATATATCTCCGGGAGGCCAATAGTTGCAAACTATATTTTATAGGCACCCCCCCCGACCCACAACAGCCAGGCGCTTAGCAAACATCACTCAAAAGTCGGCAGGAATATATAGTGCGCAATGATATTATGTACTTGCTTATTTTCAACATAGTATTGATACAAAGGTAGTCCATGGTTGTGGTTCGTGTCAACATCCGACACTGCTGAACACGACAAACGTCAGCGCCGACCGCTCTTACACACAAAGCATGCAACCCACCCATCATTGTATGTGATATACTAAAGCTTCAACCACGTAACTAAGTGCAATTACGCTATATAGTTAACTAAGTACGCGGACTGTTAATAGTGGTTAATTGCTTCACGTCTCACCCGCAGTTCTGTACGTGCATATCGTTCATGACGAAACCATCCAGGGCGTCATCTTCGCTCTCTCCCATGCCGTCGACTCTCACGCACTTGTTCTCGTACGAGTCGCCTTCCTCGCCGTCGCCGGTCCTCCCGTCCACGGTGAACCCCTAGGAAGCAAGGTTCAATCGCATATTACAACGCTTAGTCAAGTAGGTGTTGGTGATGCATTCGACGAGGATAGAGGTGCACCACGATTGTTCTGAGCTCCTCGCTTAAGGAGCTCCATACGCCACCGAAAATTGATTTTGAAGGGAAAACAAACACCTACGACCCTACAAACACTCCCCATGACCTAACTAGGTACACGACCAAACATATTGGGACACAAGAAGAAAGGTACGACGATTCTGGGTGAGGGAGCAGCCCATCATTCCAAAGCAGTTTCAGCAACAAAAAAACGGTATGTGAACAGCCCTGCTAATGTTTTCGACGTACGTATTTGGAAAAGTCCCCTCCTAACCAGTTCTAACGGGTAATTGATATCATTCCACAACAACAGTATGTACACGAAACTGTCGCACGAGTATTCGATTTTTATGCTGAAATATGTGCCGTGTGAAATGGACGAACCCTGCGAACAGACAGCGAAGAGAAACAGACAACGAGCCGTAGTTACCGGTGTTGTTCAACGAATCGCCTGAGTAATTTGTTTTTGTAGCGGCGCGACACCACAAACACCCGTTATATCACGGATCGCGAACAATCAGTGTATCCGTACGTGACCTTATTATGCCGATGAAAACATGCCTGTTCTGTCTAAACTCGGCACGCTTATAATTGCTGTAAATACATCTACCTTGCGCTTGCTTTTCTACCCATCGCACTGGAAACACGGGAAGGGGTCTATGCTATTTTACATCCCTTTTGAATTACGAAATGCAGGCGGCTGAAGGGATTTACAGGCTTATATTGCAAATAAATAGTGCAAATATATCAGATACCACTCGTATACCAAGCGAAATCTATTTTTATTTTCACGAGTGTATACCTTTGGAAATATATGCATATATATATATATATATCTTAATGAGCTCCGAGGTCGAAAAATTCTTCGAAACTCATCTATGCATCCTCGTCAGTATGTATTTTCTTCAGGGCGATAAAACAGTAATATTAAGGTACTAGTATTATTACGGAGGGCCGCAGTAAATAGGACCAAATAGTGGTAATAAAAATAGGGAAATATATAGGTTTTTGTGTTTGCCGTAGGTCCTATTTACTATGGCCCCCCGTAATAGCAGTTTTCATGTTTGAAATGCTCATAGCTTTGGAAACAGCGTACGTACAACACCGCCAACGGCCAGGCTTTCGTACAACAAGGGTCATGCCCGGCCGGCATCATTCGCTGCCGATACACAGCAGTACCAGTAGTAGTACCTGATATTTTATGACACTCTTTATACTGTGATGGTGACCATGACAAGCACTCTCAACCTCCTTCACAGAAATGTAGCGACTACTACTGTTGGGTTAAATAGGAGCTATAGAAATGTTCGAATCAAAAATCGTGTAGAGTCGGTTATATGTATAATTCGAAGCTTAACGTTTTCATGTACAGGCTGGTTCAAGTATACCGCGGAAAATTCAGTCAGTGGCCAATGTCCACGCCGTTTTTTGGAGATAGACCCCGAAATTTGGCACACGTGTTTTATGCGCCCTACCCGAGACTTTAACGGATGTTTTTTTTTTTCTTTTTTTTTTCGTCAGATATTGTTTGTTTTGTAATCGATTGGGAATGTTTGGGAAGTTTGGGTCTTAAGAGATCCAAAAGTGTCCGGTGAAAAAAAAAAAAAACTCAAGTGTAAAAGGCTTGGGTAATGCGCATAAAACACGTGTACCAATTTTCAGGGTCTATCTCCGAAAAACAGCGTGGACGTTTGGACTTTTGTGCGGTAAAAGTGCAAAAATAGGCGTCGCCTCGTAATTACTTAGTTTCAGTATATAACCGATTTTGGGCGTTAAATATGACTTAATATGATCATACGCAGTCAGATCTTCGAATATTAGAGTGAAACTTTGTATAAACATGCCTTGGACCACCTGGAAGCGACTCGTTCAGAAATGAAAATGGGGGAAAACATGTTTTCCTACGGAAACACCTGACTATTGTTGACCACTTTGAAGACCTGTGATTGGTCGGGCCACATTTTCGGCGGTAGCGCTAGTTCTAGGTCCTTGAACAAAAAACTGGCGATGTCACCCTCTTCCACTGTTCATGGCGGTCAGTATGATACCAATATGTTACATTGGAGTTGCTATTGCATGCGGCATTCTTGACTGACGAAATTTTGGGTGATATGCCTGAACCAGCTCGTATACGAAACCACACTAAACGTAAACCGTACAGAAAGCATTGTACACACGTGCAAGGGGCGCCCGCCAAAGTTATATTGCGACAATACACTGGAAATAAAGGTCAGAATGGGGGAAAATAAACCAGAAGAGCGCTGTGATCACAGGGCGATTTAGAAGAAAATAAGTTTTTGATTTTAGTTTTGATTTTTAGTTTCAGATGTCTTGATTTTAGGGGTATGTCAACTATTATTCGAGTGTGGTGTCGAATAAATACTGTTCCGGGCACCCTGATACACCCTCCCTTACTTACAATCAGGGGGTTTGGACCGGGGGGCAAAACAAAAATGAGCGAGACACGTTTTGGGGAACGACTGCTGCTTTGGCTGTAGTTGTAGTTAATGTTGCGCCTTTCGTGAGGTGATAACAACAGTGGGGTCGCGTTCTGAACTTGTCCTTATACCTGCTGTCATACAGGAACCAACTGCACGGTAGCACGCGAAAACAGTTGAGATTCTCCGCTTTTCCCTCATGTCCCCGGCATCTAATCTTGATGTCGACGTCGATGATAGCTTATTAATGGCCACGTATTGAGTAATGACTTGCAGTGGGGACTCTCTCTGAGCACGAATAAATGCTCGGCTGTAAATTCTCAGCTTCTGAAAAACGCTCTGCATTCAATTATGAACTACTCAATTATGTAAATTTGTCGCTTACTGTAAGTAAACGCAGGTCGACTTATTGTTGAAGAACACCAATATTTCGAGCACGGCTCTTCATAGTATTACTGCTGTAGTGTACAACAGACGTTACTCTCATTTATTAACCCCAGCTCGGCACCTATATGATAGGGCGGTACTGCATCACGGGATACTTTCGTAGAGCCGGGGTCGATACTCGCTCTGTAATTGCGGTCATCCGTGAGGCAATCGTTCAAAACGATTTACTGTGTTCCTACCTCTTCTACTGTGTGGCCGGTTGTCCTTTCTTCACGGCATAGTAATCGACTTACTCGACAGCACCCCACCAAAGCAAACACCGAAACGATTTTGGTCTTAAGCACAACAACAACAACAACAACAACAACAACAACAACACACTGCTACTATCGTTTGAGAGAGAAATCAAGGACTAGCATTGCTTCCCGATGAGAGGTGACATGCATGACCAGCGAATACATGAGTACCTTGTGTATTTATAAGCGTGTCAGCGGCCTGTACACCTCTCTGAAGTGTGGCACTCACTAACCGGCAAATCACGCAAACGACCAAACACATTCGGTCGATCTCACACGCAATATCGAGTCGCCCCCACCAAAGGTGGAACTATAATAGGGTTTATACATATTGTACGCATATCTAAAGCCTGCCAAAGAGACACGTTGGAGTGACAAAGCATCAAGACGAATGGCCGGGAAATGTTTCCCGTTCGTTTGTACTAACGAGCCACCTCCGTGCAGTTTATAAACTACTCACAAAATCCACAATCAACCAAAGAATCCCAAAACATTGCAAGACTAACCTTGAGTTCAATCCACGAGTGCGTAATCTCGACGCAAGGGCTGGTAGCCTTGAGCACCGCCTGTCTCGAACCGTTGATGGTGATCGGGTTACCTTCCTCCCCTGGACCCGTGCTGAGTATTTGGTCTGTGTACGTGCCGTCCTCGAGTTGGATCGTGTCGCCCCCCTTGGCCATATCGAGGGCGTCCAGTAGGCTGTACACCTCCACCGCGTCGTCGGAAGAGCTGGCGTCTGGCACTACCTTGAAAATCATGGCGTGAGCTCGGTGGGCACGGAGAACCATGAGACATACGGCGGGAAGCGCGAAGACCGACGTTGCTTTCCTCATGGTTGCTGGCGGTGGGGTGGTTGTGGGGGGCAGAAGTGGAGGTAAGGAGCCCAGTCCTGATGAAGGGTACAAATTACGCCCGGGAGAAATCTAACGGCCGTTCGTTGTCGCAGGTATGGCCGAGGCTGCTTGGAAACGATTTGTTGAGGATGATTCCCCGGACCACCCAGCGGGGAAGGGGGGCACGCCGCGTCGGGAAACCGCAAACGTGTTTGGCCCTAGGGCAAGTCGGTCTCGATCGAAACTACGAGTATTCACAGAGTTCAAACACACGATTAATATCGGTTGCGCTCTCCTGGCAGTTGTTTAGCAGCAAGAAGAGCGTGCAGAACGTGTGAAGAGGGTTGGATGGAAAGTGAGGGGGGAGTGTGAGTTGGTGATTGGGTGGGTGGGAGGATGGGTTGGGCAATGTGCCTGCGTGTGGGCAGGATAGAGCGCCGGTAATCGCGTGGGTTAATGTACATACTATTCTGGATGGATGGATATACTACGTTTGCAGGAAATATCTAATACATTTTATTATGTTGTACGCTCGGTTAATAGTTTGGATCCGGTCTGTTTATGTCTATACGAATATGAATACGTTGCTACTACGAGTAATCATGCGCAACTGCCAGTTGGTCAATCACCGCGGACGAACATCGAACCGGCGTTTTTGGGATACCATATACCGTTGAAGAAGTCGTTCGTGCTATCAATACCATACATTGAAGTTAATGCACCCGGTCACTTTCATTTATTACGAGCTGGGCTGGCCAAGCTAAGCTTTTTCATTTGCCAGGCACTTTCTCAGTCCTTTTTTTCGAATTTCGATCTGAAAACTTGATATGTGCTTCATAATAATAGTCGTCCGAATGGATTTGCCACGTATGCACAGTACTGCATTATTGTTGTCACTTTTTTTTTTTGTGAACTAGGCACATTTCAGAATTTTCCGGAAATCGGTTTCCACAACTAACTGGCAAAACCACAACTGACGGGAAAACAAAAAAAAAAGTACAGCAGGCAATGCCTTTGTCTTGCCTTGAACTACAGCAGTAGTAGGACGTATGATATAAAAAATCATGAAAACAAATGAAATTGGAGTGAGAATCCCACATGTTGTGCTTCTCCCCGTAGTATCTTGACTTTGTATAGGGAATCTTACGCACGCCATATCTCTTGATGATCGGCGAATTAGATGATGGTGAGAGGATATCAGTCGATTCGTCATGCCCCAATTCGACGAGCGTTGACGAGGGAAGAAGAAGTGCTGAAGTCTTCTCGCGATAAAAGTGCAAAGCAAGAACCGTAGTGGGGGAGGAGGGAGAGGAGCCTACTTTGTGACCCCGGATCTGAGTTACGACTATTAATAGGGAGGGAGAAAGACGGAAGTGCGAAGATAATACATGGGACGGACAAAAAAAAAAAAAAAAAGAGAAATCCGCAAGACAAGGGTTGTGGAGTTCAGTATACGTGATAAACTCTAATACCGACAGATATTTATATTTGTATATATATTTATCTCGTTTAACTAGGGCATGGTCTTTCTATTTTTCTTCTTCTTGTTTTTGACGAAATAAACTCGGATTTCGAAAAAAATTAACGTTTTTTCAAATAAATGCGCTGTAAACCTAGGAACACACAGCTATAAACTTTGCGTCATAATATTACGAAACGACTGAGAAACCGCCGGACGGGTAATAAAGCCATTATCGGCCATCGCAGCTATAAAATAGTAGTACACAGCACAGGCCCATTAATAAGAAACCAGAAATCTGGCCTAGGCTGACTTTCTTATTTGAGAAAGGGGTGTGTCCCACACTAACTTCAGTATAATAGCTGTCGACTTTCTTATTTCCCCCCTAATGTTTAGGCTGAGTTTCTTGTGGGGCACTTTCTTATTATAATGAGAGGGCCGGTAGTGTATACTGAAGTATATATATATTGGGTCACTATATCACTTCGGACTGGATTTCCAACCGTTTGTTCACCGATCACGATATAGATCGCAGATCACGATCTACTGGACAGATCGTAGCGGACAACACTGTCCTCCTCCTCGTCGATCAAGAGTCCACCAAAACAAAGAAAGACGCCTCTCTGGGGCACTTTCTTCTGAGAGGGTCGGTAGTGTGGTAGGGTGCAGTACATTTTTTTTGTGCTGTTTATTTTGGTGAAACACGTGTCGACACACCCATGGGAGAGGGGGTGGTGCGACAGAACAGACTTGACAGAATATATATGCTCATCGATGATATCACCAAGCAACAGACTACGCACGATGGACATATTTCCCCTTCTTCGTAAAATACACCCAGAAATAAAAACGTACGCATATATATATATAATATGTGTACGTACGTATGTATACTGTAGACCAGCACCAATAATTCAAGTAAGAAACTACGGGGAAAAAGTACTGACTGTTCTTTTTAACGAAATGTAAAAAACGCATTATTAATAGTATGATTAAAACATCAATTTGTAACCTCTGACGTCGATCAATTTGGGGCGCCGAAAGATCGAGGCGCCCTGATCGAACTGATGATTCGTTCTTTCCGATCAACCTGGATCGGTTTGAGTTGAATAATACATATTATGATGTTTTTTCCTTTGTTTGCTCTTGATCAAAAGGGGTCCATTTATCAGCAGCTCCTCATGAAAATCCTCAAGAATAATATGCATAAGAAGCACCCCACATGTTAGAAACGGCTCAAGTTTTTTTATTTTGTGTTTGTTTTTTCCATACCATTTCATATCTTCGCCCTTTTTTCTTTCTTTCTGTCTATTAATAGTCCTGACTCAGAGCCGGGGGGGTCACTGTATGTATTATATGCTCCTCTCTCCCCGCTACGGTACACGTCTTGCAGTTTGTATCGCGAAATTATGTCAGCACTTTCTTTCCTCGTCGGGGCTCATTTCGAACTCCTCATACCCACGCTAGGAAGGCGCTCTCAGAAATGGATTCCATTTTAGTGTAGCCAATGGATTCAAAATCTCACCCCCGTACCAACACCGGTACCAATCCTATAAATAGTGGCAGTTGAAGCTAGCCACTACGCATTGGAAATATTCGGCGCACGTAATTAACATGGAACAACGAAATGCACTGCTGTAAACGGGGAACTTATTTGGGCAACGCTACGAGTAAACTAAATGGCGCACTTATTATATATTACGCTCGTAGTACCAGTTATGGGTGCTTTGTCTTCACATGTAACCTTTGTAACCGTTACTTGTACGACCCGACTAAATTTAATATTACCCATTGTGTCCGCCCTGATTTTCGTTCCCGAGATCTTTCGCTACAAAATGTTTTGACACAGACTGCGAGGTATGTACCCCAAAGAACAAATGAAAACGTTTTTGAAATAAACCACAGCAGTAAATGAAATGAACGCCATCATACCGGGTATTCGAGAAAAGACCATACAAGAGAGAGCGAAGAGAGCATAAAATAATAACCAATCATACATACTACTGATACGCGTAGTAGGAGTACACTTCATATCTTCATATTCGAGGTGTAAAACGCTTGTGTGATTAACAACAATGTTATACTGTAGCTGGTACGTACACATTCTAACACTATTTATGTACGGGGAACCACATAATAACAGAAAAAAAATAGACCTACGGCGGTAACCCCCAAAAACTAAATATATTACCGATTTATACATATATTGAACGTACTGGTATAGCTACTTCATTTTCTGTGATCCCCCTACGTAACGATATGTTTTTCGTGTTGGGCGAAATTGACATTGCGTGTGCCATACCAGGTATTAGATGTAAATCTTAAATCTTACCTGTTGGCCTCATAAAATTGTTTGGAAAAAACAAGAGGCGCGATTAAAATCACATTTCCGGTATTACTTACTACAGCAGTACCACAATGGACGCAAACAAGGTGGTAAGTAATCCTGCGACACCCTGCGCCCGTTTGGCACTTCTCCTGGATCCTATACACTTCCGGCCTTTCTCAGAAGAAACTGCCCCACAAGAAACTCAGCCGAAACATCACGGGGAAAATAAGAAAGTAGACATCTATTATACTGAAGCTAGTGTGGGACACACCCCTTTCTCAAATAAGAAAGTCAGCCTAAGCCCAAGTTCTGGTTTCTTATGAGCGGCCGGTACTGTACGATACGACGCCGATTTTTCTAGTTCAATCAAAGTACTACACTCCTGTACCTTCAGCCATTGCATTGTTTACACGTACGAGGCAAACCATATATATCGTTACCACTCCAATAGTCTACTCGTACCCAACGCTCTTTGAATTAATGTTATGTCCTGAGTCAGCTCACCTGTGTGGTGATTGCTGTCGAGTACAACAACAGCAGTCGTACCAGGTATCGTACACCGACATCAAATGAAACCGGCCAAACATGATTTTGTAGACCTCGGCATGAAAGCCCGGCCATTTCCTGTCGTTGGTTTTAGTCCACATACATATATATATATATAAATATATATCTGCTATATACAACTTGCTGTAATTCGAAACAGTACAGTGTTTTTAACTATGAATACGAAGCACACGATAATACCGTTTTCACCGCCGAATACTTGTACTCCGACGTTCTTTACATGACATATGTATCTCACGTCCTGAGTGGTGGTGTGCTAAACCTTCGAACGTTCAACCGTGTGGACAATGTTTTTAGAATTTTGAAGACGTTGCCCGAAAGGCACACAGATGAGGACGAAAATATCCACCTTACAACCCTGTCGATTCCCAGTTAACACCTCGATGTATACGGCACTACGCGAGTATTATAGTACTATGTATACCTGGTATATATTAAAGTTTGGTATGCATATTACTTATTTAACCTGCGGCATATATTCGTAGTGTTTCCTCCATCCAGCGTGTTCCCTCTCGTACATCCGACACGGGGTAGTAGCCCATGCGCCCCCCCCCACCTCGCCCCTCGACCCGTTGCGTAGATAAGCCGAACTTACAGAAAATGAACGTGATAACCGGAATACACCGAGCATTGAATTCCAACGGAACCGTCCGGTTTCATTACCCCAACTAACAACCCTACCTACTACGTACGTACTCCAGCTTCACCGTAGATCCCACTTGAGTGCATTTTCACAGGAATTTCCTACCGACGTCAAAATCGATTCAACATCATCAGCCGACGATGATCATTCGGATTGTTGTCGCACTCCCTCCCTTACGTAGCAGTTTTCGGTGGACGATCGCCTAAGCTAGTCCCCAGACGCCTATTATTAATATTTTCCAGGAGTGTAACATGCATTCGGACTGTTGGCCAAATATTCTTCTTGTCTGTTCGGATGGGCCCGTTAATAATCCGGTGCCACAGGACAATGCTACGCATACTTCATGTTTTGCAGCGGCTTACAACTACTGACAGCAAAAACGTTTCTACGGGCATACATACTCGAATCGTTCGAAATCAAGTAAGTAAGTACGTACGTACGTGGTCGTCAACGGGAGGGTCCAGAGCGAAGCAGATCCTGTGGATAGCATCGCAATGAACGGCATCTTGGTGCAATACAGCTGGTGGTGGGAAACTTACTATTTTCATCCTGTCTACAGTACACACACATATATATATATATAAATACAAACCTTGTGCTGCCGTCAGCTTAAAGCAGCTGTGAAATCGGGATGGACCCCGAGGAGAGTTTACGGGTTAGACGAAAATTTCATTACAACCTGCCCGTTTCCGTGGCGCTAACCCCGGAAAGGACTTCCACGGCGAATGTCGGGTAGACGTGCACGTTTGTTTTCAATTTTCTGGATGTGTCAAGTTTTCATGTTGACGGGAAGCAATATCATGACGTACGAGTATGTTGTGGTCATTTAACGGCGACCAGGCATCGCACGCGCGAGCAACACCTTACACTGTGTCCAACAATATAAGGACCAGTTTGATTTATTCATTTTTACAAAAAAACTGCCCTTATATGTTCATGAACAGAGTGGTATATGTTACCAGGTACACCAATGCTGAGACAGGGGTAGCCCTATTCCGCGAAAACCTTGCCCCAAACCGGGGAGCTCCTTGACCCAAAGTCTTCAAAGCGCCAAATTTTGTTTTGCTGCATAATTTCGGCGTATTATGCCAAGGGCATGGGGGTGGTTACTCGGGTTGGAATTTTGTACTTCCGAAATCAGGTTTTGGGTGAGATAAAAACTTCATAAACAAATGTGTGCACCTCGACCATATACTGCGTCGAACCGTTCGCTGGACAGATGAACGCGTAAACCGGGGTACCCTTGCCAAACAACAATATGTTTGCTGAGGTGCTTAGAACAAACGCAAGAAAGCCACACATCCAATACATTTGTTTGGTGTCTCGTGTGCGGTTCAAAGTCAAATTCGTCGTTGAACCGTCCCGCCGTGGCCTTACTGAGTTGACGTACGTATAGTCAACAAAGAGCAGCGCCAGCTGGGATTGTTTCTGCGTATGTATGTATGTACCACGAGCGTAAATGTCACTCAGCAGCAGCAGTAAGTAGTAGTATGAGTTCCTCGGCGGCATGCTAGGTATTTATTCGATCTGCGTACAAACACGTAAGTTGATATATATCTACATGTGTGTGAAGAATACGTCTTGGGCTCAATTTGGTTGTATTCCCTTCTCGTTGGTAGGCTTTGGTTAATTTGAGAGCAACGTCGAAGTCTCACCGCGCCGGGGGTCGATAAAGCCCTATACCCTGGTCAGTAATATGTCCGTACAACTACCACACCAGCAAGCCAGTGACGAAGACCTACACCCCCCGGGTGTGTACCGTCCGACATGCTGTGGAAACGCCAATCCCACTGGCCGCTAGTAGTGCTGATGTTGCTATTAATATAACTGAAGGCAGACGTCCCGATGCACCCAGGGATGAAAAGTACGCATGCCCGGGTCATTTCGCTTCCAATACACCTAGAAATCCAACAACCCAGGACAGAAGCAGACATGCTCCGAATTGATACCGACGCTTGACATTGGCGCTCAGAGTGGTACATCACAGCGTAGGAGTACCACCATACCAGATCCGTACAGCGCGCCCGGTGGTCTTTGCATTGGCGCTTAGTGTAACGGATCACAGCATACGGAGTACTACCATCCCAGATACTACAGAGTCGTACGGGGTACTTAGGGCTAACGCATCGAGCGGATCTGAGGCAGTATCACTACTGCTGTAGTGTATATAATATATATAAGGTTAAAACGTATACTGTTTATAAAGCAACTACCTACCGCAGTCACACTATTACTGTACATACCGTACAAACAGGACCCGTACATTTATTTGTTGTCTTCGAAGTATAGGATTAAATCTAACATCGTAGAGTATTGTTGGAATGCAATGGAAATTATGTAGTATTGAACCCAGTACGTACGTGTTTGTTTAGTGACACACTAATGTCATTCCCGTCGTTCGGTGGGGAATCGGCAGCAAGATATTACTGCCCAACAGCTATATGGGCCGCCTTTCGGGGCTTGTCGATCCGGAGTATTTCAGCCCACAACACAGAAGCATGGTATCTGGTACTCGCGACGAGGGAAACATGATACGTAGTTAGTAGGAGAGCTGTCTTTGAAAGCCTTACAAACCTTTTCTTGTGCCGCCAAACGACAACCACCGCACCAACAACATTTCTCGTGAACAGCTTTATAGTCACTATAGTTCCGTCGGCGGTGTTAGGCCGATCAAAACATGCCCGTTCAGTGTAAACTTGGTGTGGTTTGCGGTGCTGTTAAAACGCCAACAATGAGTGGACGACACCTCGTGGTGGAAAAGCCGGGAGGGGGTCATCATGCTAACTACAGGGGTCCGCATAAGCGTTAGACCTGTTTTTTTTTATTCTGCCGATACCTTTACTGAAAGAACGAAGGCAACAATTCACACGCCGTTTGTGTCTAACGGTGCCGTGAGTAAAAATGAAAATTCGCGTTTGCGTCTTTTTTTTTTCATGTCTTTTTTGTTTAGTATTTACCTTCGAAGGCAAATTTCGTATGGGATTCCAAATGGCCAATTTTCAATACATTTATTTCCCGAAGGCTATGAAAATCACATTCTAGACACGATATTCAAAATGTGATCACGGGAAATTGTGGTGATAGGCTATACGATCATCATGCAACTTAATTTGGCGAAAAATACTAATTTTTGATGGCGCTGAAAACAAATCCGTTTCTGGGTTTTTTCCATACTTACCCAGAAATGTAAAGAAAAAAACCCAGAAACGGATTGTTTTTCAGCGCCATCAAAAATGAATATCTTCACCAAAACAAGTTGCATGATGATCGAGCCTTTCAGCACAATTTCCCTTGGTCATATTTTGAATATCGTGTCTAAAATGTGATTTTCATAGCCTTCGGGAAATAGATGTACTGAAACTTGGCCATTTGGAATCCCATACGATATTTGCCTTCGAAGGTGAATACTAAACAAAAAAGACATGAAAAAAAAAGACGCAAACGCGATTTTTCATTCTTACTCACGGCACCGTTGGACACGAACGGCTTGTGATTTGTTGCCTTCGTTCTTTCAGTACAGGTATCGGCAGAATAAAAAAAAAGGTCTATTTTTTTAGCGGACCCCTGTAAGGTAACTTGGGTCTGAGGTACGAAGGAAGAGGGCCTGAAGAAAAATACATACACCATCGTGCAGCAATGATAATAGATGTGACGGGGGCATAACACCGAATACTATGATGATAGTGCACACACACATAGTATTACAATACTGACCTGTCACGATCGATCGTCGATGCGTCCTCCTCGTCTTGTATTTTTCAGGGAAAGACGAGCTGGGCCTGATGAAACAAAATGCGTTTTCGGCCGATTGGTAATGCCTCGATCAAGTTTGCGAATTTTGGACGAAGTATATGACACGTTATAGTTCGTGTGTACTAAACGACAAATGGACTTCATTCAACCTTTGGATTTATTGCTCGAGGGAGATACGACTGATGTAACACAAAAAAAATATACAAAAGCAATGAAAGCTGTAGTAATAACGAATGCAACAAAAGAAGGGGAGGCTGCCAGTATTGACGAACCTGCGCTTCAAATGAAAGACGGGGTTAAATATCACGGTCAAAGTTCGCAAAGTTGAGCGGGGCGTCGCAGAAATGACATTTTCTCATAATTACTATTAATATAATTATACGTATATGGAATAGCGTCTTTACCATATTTCTTGATGAATAGATACATGGGCAAGATAATTAGAGCTAAAGTCTTGCTGAGCCTTCACCACTGTCCACCAATATTCACCTTGACCGGCAACGTCGAATATTGAACGAAATTATTGGTAATTGTTCAATGCTTTTGAGTTTTTGCCGAATATCTCGGCGAGGTTGAGTCGTGTTTTTGTGTTGCATGATCATTTTTTTTTTATATATAATGATGGTTTGTTTTGTCGTATAGTACATGTGCAGTGTGGTGCCAGGCTCAATGCTTCCATTTTCACAGTTCCTTATTCACAGCAGCTGTAGTTAACGCGGAGATTTTTCCATGTACCGGGCCAGCTTTAAATTATTTTAATTCCGCGGGCGAAGTCCGCGAAAAATTGTGGAAACCCCGTGCTGTACGTAAAACACGAGAACAGACAACAGACACATCTTTGTGATGCGATGGTACGTCCGCTCTGCGGTTTCATGTGACGACCGGTGCCGACTACGAGTGCTGAACGTGTTCACTGCTACCGGCATGCCGTGTGCGGCCGTGGTAGCTGCCTGTGCAGTGAGCGCACTGCTGCTCAAAAGGGCTACTCGTACGTTCTTGCAATATATTTACGGTTGGTGTTTACAACAACAGCAATGTCCAGGAACCACTATTACTACTGTACAGAGTAGTCTACAAAAAAGCACATCGCGTGTGATCGCGAGAACAGGAAGTAACAAATTGTCAGGACATTGCGCTCTTTATTTTTCTTCGATTCGCGACGGACTTGGACGGACACCATATTTTCCCACAGGGAAGGAGCTCTACTATGTAAACACGCACAGCAGCACATACCGCAAGATATACTGGTGTACATGAATGCCAATAATACGTGGCCGCGGCACTTACCTGGAGATAACACTGCACGTGGTATATAAGTTCACGAATATTTGCGAAAGTCTAGACCGAGCGTAAAGGCTTAACCTGGTAGCTTGTTGTTGATTGTGAGCGCGTGTACATATATACGTCTTAATTTTAATTTTAATTTATTTGTTAATATTTCTTCCCCCACAAATAGACACACACTTCCTGAATTCTACAGCCTCAGATTGTGTCCCCCTCATACGGGATGTACATCCTACATGAGGACATATAAAGTCCGTAAGTACGCGCGATCGAAGTATTACACTCAGCTAGCAAAGATGAGCTTCGACGAAATCCTCGAGCTCACAGCTGTTGTTTTTTTAATTTTTTAATATACGTCAAAAGTATATTGAGAGCATTCCGTTGTTTGCTGTTGTAATGACACCACTCGTGACACGCGAGCCTCGTTCCACCGTAAACAAACCCGATGGTGAATGCGCGCCACATGTATGCGTGTGCAAGGCTTACACCGGTCCTATCGCAACCCGAACGAACTGTCTCTCTAGACGCTCCCCGTTGGCCACTGAAAGGCAAACTTTGCTACGTAGGCACTAATCTGCTGCTTCAAGTTCATACGAACCACGACGACGCGGCTTTCGCAGTGTAGAGACACTCTGTTGTCTACTCAAAGGGTTCAAGGCCTGCTGCTGCTCAGCCGTGAACGGAATCGGCGTTCTACTTCCTATCGGGTAAAGCCCCGCCAACAGTCCTACCTGCTTACACTAATACTACCAGCGTCACAGCCTTCTCCACCCCCCCCGACCGTCATATCACACACACCCCCTCGTCCATATCAACACCCCATGGCTTCGTCTGCCTCCGCTCTATGTCCAGCACAAGCAGAAGCACACGGGACTGATCCAACTTTAGCTTCTTGTGACGCGTTGACTTTCGGGAATATAGTGTCTTCACTGAAGACCAACCCGTAACTGGTCGGGCAGCATTCACCATTTGCTTGGATATCTTCTCGCAGCATCGGGTCAATGCGCTCTTCCGCCTCTGCTGGGTACGTGATCCTTGGGGTTGCTCCGTTGTCCGTAATGTCGCCTGCCTTCGACCCCTTTGGACGAGGTTGCACACGTCGCTTTGAACTTTTGGCCGGCCGGTCGACATATTTCGTTCAGGTCTTGCGGAAGCTTCATACCAATCTCCGCAAAGCCAAGCTTGGAATTCTCCGCAGGGGCAGAACGACTGAAAAGGGACGGTTTCCTGGCCGATCACCTGCAAACGGCGCGAACCAATCCGACGGCAAGGAGGACGCATGGGATTATTATATGGGCTTTTGGTACTCGCTCACAACTCAACACGATTGCTGCAACAAAAACATTTAACACATCAAGTGCGTACGTAAAGGCTCGCAGTGCCTAGATACTTACAGCACTGGTGCAGATGTAACGTCAAGATATCATACCAAGGGAATGGGATATCTTCTTGTTGGACAGGCATGAAAGCAGCACATTATCGATAAATTGATGTGCAATCGTCCATAACTTACATTCCACACCGCGGCCTTATCGATAAACTACTGTGCAACCATCGTCAGTCCTGACATTCGGCGCCGCGGTCTATTTGCGCCGTTTGCGGCGTCGGCGTCCTCGTCCCAGCCACCGCACTCTTACAATAACATAAAGCACACTTACAATGGCATGGATGTTTTAAGTTGTCGAACCCATGCTACTGTAGCCTAGACATTACACGGGCTCCCTATTCCCTATTACTAGCCCGGCCAAAATGACATCATTTGATCTCGTTTAATAACCCAACGGGGGAAAATAAGGTGGACTCACCAGGTTGTAACTTCTTACAAATCGTCTATAAGTAAAAAAAATATTACTTCCATGGAAGTTGTTTTCCTTCCGTCGTTTTGTTTTGACTTCCATGAAAGTCTATACTTCCAGGTGATTGGATTGGAAGGAAATTAAACGTGTACTTCCATAGAAGTAAAACATGAAAGCCAGGGCACGAAGTCACCGTCTGCTTCCAGTTGGTACACCATCCAACCCAAAGTGGGCCCATCCCGATTACCACAATGTGGACCAATATAAACTGTGTAGCGCGCAGCGCGGAAGCACACTTGACCTGTCTAGTGGCCGTTGGCCCTCTTTAAACGGAAACTTGCACGGAACCATGGAAGTGCTTTCACTTCCATCGAGGTAAAGACGGTTTACTTTCATGAAAGTTTCCACAAGAGTCAATTTACTTCCATGGAAGTAAAAAACAAACATGGAAGTAAATTTCCTTCGATGAAATGTTTCACATATAGGTCAATTTACTTCCATGAAAGTAAAAACACTTTCATGGATGTAAGATTTTACTTCCATGAAAGTGGAAAAAACGTCCAGTGAAGTAATTGTTGACTCTTTCGTGGAAGTAAATGAAAAACAACACAAATCATGTCGTAGACCCGGGATACAGAATACAAACCAGTTCGCCAGTTCAAACAAATGCAAAAATAAAAACACCGCACACAAGCTTTCGACAACGGTGAATGCGTCCAGAAGAGGTTAAGGTGTGAAAAAATAATGTTATCATCTTCCATCGACCCAACCGATACATACAAGTCGTGTTTGTGTACTGGAGTACGCTTGCACCCAGTGATGCTTGCGGTCGTGAGAGGGAACCTTTTAATCAAGTCTTGTGTGGTGCCATAGACACACACACGACAAAAAACGTCGAAGCAATACGGGCAAGTTGTCTAAACTGCTTCTTCGCTAGCGATAGCTCCAGCCCCCTGTCCCGTGTCTAGAAGTGGTCACACAGTTGAACACATAGAGTGAGTCGATAATATCACCCATCTGCTGTAATACCAGTACCGCCTGCGTACGTACATGGTGTGACTTTAACATGTGCAGTAGAAAGCCGCAGACCGCAGCACCTGTAGCAGCCGCAGCAATCTCAATCAATCGATACTTTGTAGCTCCCACTACACTAACAGCAGTGGTGTACCTGGGTCACCGCTGCTGTCTGCTGTCCCGTGCCGGTACATGACGTGATGGGTGTTGTCAACAATACGTATGTACTGCTGTAGAACACCAACAGCCGTAGCCAATGCAGCCAAGGCAAGCAACACAGCTCTTACTACAGTGTTTCCTTCTACTGCTGCTGCTTCATGGGTTGCGTTGTTGTTGCCGTTCCTATTGCCTTGGCTGCAACACGCTGGTTACTGCTGTCTGTCTCTGAACGTCAGCACTGCTGCTGTAGTATGCGGCCCCACAAACGCACCCAGAACGTAGCGAAACGACGAGTACGGGAAAACGACACCCAACCAGCCAATCAAACAAAGGTACTCGCGTAAACCCCACAGCCCAACTCACGCTGATGCAACATGTTGCGGGCCTTGCAGCTCCGTGGCCTTGCAGCTCCGTGTACAGCACACAACACGTACTCGCCCGCTCAGGCCAAGGTCGTGTTGTGGCGTGCTCAGGTGTGCTGCTGGTTGTCGAAGCAGGAGGTCGCCCTCGCCACAACAACGAGCTACTGGGAGCCCAACGGTACGCGTAGATTGAGCCCCAGCTTATAAGAGTCTATGAGTGCGTGTAGAGGGAGATCCAGGTGTTTGAAATGCCGGGTGTTTGCGTGCGAAGAGCGATGCAATGGTCTTGCGGCGCGATGCAAAGCAAGTGCGGCGCGATGCAAAGGAAAATAACGTCTCCTGATTGGCCAGTGCAAAGCAAAAATGGGTTTCCATTCATTGGGTGCATTACGATGCAAAGCAAATGGAGCGATGTGATTGGTCAATGCATAGCAGATCTGGCCCGGTGCATAGCAGACTCGCAGTTAACGCGATACGACTTCAGGATTGTATGCCTGTTTTTAGGCTGGCCCATATTACCTTGAGCGATATGAATTTACGGTTGAACTTTTGAAAGTTTGAAACGCTCAACTTACTAGACACATATAAAACTGCAAACCATATCGCCGATAATGGACCGAATATTTGCGAAAAAAGCGACTATCAGCGGTCCTTATATCGAAACGTCAGGTATGGCCCGTAATATCGCGATACTTTATTGCACGCCGCAACGCACGACCATCAAATTATCTGGTTTAGTGGAAAAAAGCCACCAACTCGATATTTTGTGTTCGTTGTTTTGGGAAAAACGCACGACAACATCGTGTTTCTGATTTTCGTGAGCAAAAGGCCGAAAAGGGTAAGGCACACTTTTGTTTTTTTTCGTGGAAGTGCGCGGAAGTTTCCACGGAAGCTTCCATCGCTTCCACGGAAGCTTCCACGGAAGCGACGGAAGCTTCCGCGGAAGCGATGGAAGCTTCCGTGGAAGCGATGGAAGCGATGGAAGCTTCCGTGGAAGCATGGAAGCTTCCGTGGAAGCATGGAAGCTTCCGCGGAAGCATGGAAGCTTCCGTGGAAGCTTCCACCGTGGAAACTTCCGTGGAAGCTGACAGTGGAAGTTCTAAGCTTCCGCCTTTTGACCGCGCCTGGTGGAAAGAGCGAGGCTGGGAGTTGACCTTGTGCTTCGCACCTGGACAGGTCTAGGATGGCTCCATTCGGCTTCGCCTCACTCCGCGGTTTTTATTAAGAAGGCTCTTATGGGAACGCATCCTGGCGGGGGCCTGTTTGTGTGGGATCAGGGGTGTGATGGGATCACCCTTTCTTTGGTGGACGAGTGGTGGTAAGCTTACACGAATACTTCCACGGAAGCTTCCATGACAGGAGCGTCGACATCTTCCGCGCAAGCACGTACGGCCTGCGTGAAAGCTTATACCGTCCCCGTGGAAGTATGGAAGCTTCCACGGAAATTTCCATAGACTTCCGCGTAAGCTTCCATGACAGCTTCCGACGCTTCCATGGAAGCTTCCGTCGCTTCCACGGAAGCTTCCACCGCTTCCATGGAAGCTTCCATGGAAGCGGTGGAAGTTTCCGTGGAAGCGGTGGGAAGCTTCCATGGAAGGGTGGGGGAGATGTGAGACCAGGGGCGGAAAAGAGGGAACGCAAACGAGGAAGGGAAGGTGTGCCTGCCCCTGCATGCGTACCTGAAGTCCCCAGGAGGAGGAGGGCTGGGAGGGGGAGAAGGAGGAGGAGGAGGAGGAGGAGGAGGAAGCGTTTGGCGATCATCTGAGTCGAGCGCTGTGCCTTTTCGCATGTGTTCTAGTTTGGGCAATCCTGAGATAAGGTGGTTTTTGAAAGCAGAGTTGTTCGAGACATCTTGCAACAAACTACGAGTACTCTGTACGAGTACGTCGGGTACTGCTGCTGTAGCTTGACTGGCATGGCGTGTTGGCACACCATCAGACGTTTGGGTTAGTCATCCGTCGCTTCGGGCCTCCTGCGCATTATTTAGCGACGACTTTGCAGGGCACGTACAGGTACGGTCTGTCTATAAGGCGAGACTCCGATCACCCCCAAACAAATGTACACGTTTTCCAAGTAGTTGGTGCTTCTACTGTATTTTGGTGCGTATATTTTAAAGCCTCGTACATACAGTACAGGACACCTAATAAGAAACAGGCTAATAAGAAAGCCAGGCTGATATTCAGGTGTAAAATAAGAAATTCGGGAGGCGTTATCTTGAAAATTGTGTAGAAATCACCCTATCTCAAATAAGAAATCCAGCCTGGGCCAGATCTCCTGTTTCTTATTAGGTGTCCTGTACTGTATCATACGTACGTACACTTTTCGAAATTCGTACAAGTACTGCTACATGCCAGGTACCAGGTATACGAGTATCCGTGGCCGCTGCTCCCGCCCACGCCGCCGTTGTGTTCTTGGCATTTTCGTGTGTGCCCGAAACATATTATTGCGGTCCGCGACGCTGCGTAGTATGATATATACAAACCAGGTAGTAATATCTTAACAAGTTGTTTCCTGCTCCCTGTAAAATACTGCTGCTGTATCATGCTGCATAGGCGCCACAGAAGACTGAAGCTCGAGACGGCTGATGGGCCGGGACTTCCTCCAAGCGCTGATGGGGCGGGACTGTCAAAACAAAATTATATACTCAACTCGAGTTTTATATCCGAGTTGCATACGGAAAATAATCGCCTATTCAGTTTTATATCGCACGAACTGTGGGTACGCATATGTCGATGTTGCTCAAAGGCAAAGCATCTCCAATAAGCGCTCCTCTTGAGTTTTATAAGTGTCTGCTGTAATAACGAAGACATTCCTATCCAGGACAAAAAAAAAAAAACATGTTGCAGTCAGTTTCATTCGCGTCCGCTATCTACGAGTACGTACCTTTTTGCAGTACCTGGGAAACACAATACCACTACGTATAGTGTACGAGTATCACATATCGCTTTCGATGCTGCGATGCGCCAGAGGACTTGCCACTCTTAACGAAATTGTACGTAGTGCCCGTTGGAATGTAAACATGATACGTATATAAACGATGCATATACTTTTATTCCAATTCGACTTTATTTTCCGGGCATGTTTCTACATCTAACTGCATGTGCTGTAAACTCTGTTGCTTGAAGTTTTGTTCGTACCGAAAAAACAAAAAGAAAACAACCATTTGTTTCATTCAGTACCGAAAGCTGAATGCCCTGACTGAGTAACTTGTCTTGTCTACGCGAGTCAGAATGGCACACAGGCATCCGAAAACCCCCCTTGATCACTGTTGTCGCAAATAATACTTTGTTCGACATTGTGGAATGTCGAACACACTACAACGTGTCGCTAAACCCTGTATTCCCAACCTCGCCAACGTGTATAATCGAAAAACATTGCGGGCGCGTTGTGTGAGGTTAGATCTATTCCAAGGTGCCCTAATCTGCGCTACTGAGAACGTTGGCAAATCTTTCTTCTGGGTGGAGAAACCCCGCAAAAACGTCGTGCGAGCTTCGTATAAGATCCCACAAGGTGCCCGCAATAGTGACATAACCGGGGGCTTTGACGACCGTTGGTATGGAATATCGTTGTCCCAAAGGAACCACTCGTTTTAACTTCACAGGGTGACCGTCACGAGTATCGGCATCCTTCGGATTAGGCACACCGTCGAACGTGTTGCGCAAGGCACTAAACCTGACAAGGTGCCCCGAACACGGCCGAAATGTGTATTGTCAAGCATTGTGTAATGGTGTGGGCTACGTAGGAAGGCCGGTAATTACCTATGTATAGGTAATGGGTCCGTTTTCGTATAACTTGGGTGGCATTCGTATTCGGGGTATTTATAAGATCTGAGGGCTTTACTTGAAGCCCGCCCGAGGGCAGATGTCATCTGGCTCGCGGTTTAATAAAAGGTGCTTCTCTTCTACGCTTGATTCTACGGAAAGTGAGTAACACCAAGGATGCTTAATACAAGACAAACCTGCAAGGGGATAATCCGTGTCTCACCCAGTTTTATTACAATTGCCCTCGAAAATCTTTGTTCAGACAGAATGACCCGTGTTATTGCAGACGGTTTGTCTACTTCCAAAATATTATGCCCATCACACAAGTTTTTAATGGAAAATGAAAATCCCGCTGATTGCACTGCCCTGTAATTAGGTCGTGATATATGTTTAATGCCGACAATGACAACCAACGGGGCTGGGGGGACCTCTTCAGTAGAAAACTTGAATGTAAATTGGCTACAAAAGTTCTCGAACACTTCATCATGACGCATGCTACGTTAGAGGTGCACCATCTTCTTTCTGAGCTCCTCACTTTTAAGCAGCGCCATACCTCACCGAAAAAATGGTTTTGGAGGAACAAACAAAAAGTGCTGCCGGGTGAGAAATATCATGACCGAAGTATACTCTGAACCATATTTCGTCACAAAAATGAAATTTCGACCAATTTGGGTCAAGGCGCCCGATCGTTCCGAAACCGATTCAGCCAAAACAATGCTACCTTTACCGTAGCACGCGTCTCATGGTCAATTTTTTCAATCTACGTACGTACGTACCAGTATATCATTTTATTTTTATTTTTCTTAAAATATCTGAGATTGAACGGAGGCGTTAACTGTATGTCCTGCAATTGGTGTGTGTGTTCCACTTGCCGAGCGGGGTGGCCTGCAACACAAGCCTCAGGTGTGTACAGATGCTCGATCTCGATCCTGGCAGTGGAGGGGCGCAACACTTCTCCGCCTTATGAAAATGGCGACCTACACGTAAGTTTGGACGACACATTCGACATTTGAGACTAGAAGTGGAGTGCTCGCTCGGGCGGATTAGTCTTCAGGATAAGATGAAATGTAACATAATCCACACCCCCGAGACCCTTAGACACGCGGACGAGATTCGGCAAGCAAACTTGCAGGCGCGCGCGATTGATCGTAGCCACTAATTACATTCGCTTGCACGTGGGTTTTCATTAGCTCCCAAGAAACGCAAACCGAGATGATGTGATGGGAAGAAAAAGCAAGCTCCCTTGTCCTATTGGACCCGCCCACATAAACCAATCTCACGTCGCACTCACACAGCATCGATCACGCCTACCTGTACTCAGAGGTAGACATTTGGACACCATTATTGTCGTGCACCGAGACCCGTACGTATACTATTAATACATTGTTTTCAGAGACGGAATCTCGAGTTTGGTACACAACTTTCGTCCTTCCTCGTATCATTTCGGCATAAATACGGCCAAACGAGTCCAACCCATGATGTTGGAAGTTTGATCGATCCAGGTGCTATGTACCGGTGGGAGCGCTGGCAGTCGAGCTCCTTCTCCTGCTGCAATTTTACCTGGATCCATATGGTCCTGCCTCAAGGGGCGTAGGCAACGTCTCTTCATGGCACAGACCCATCTCATTGATAGGTGATAGTCGAGACAGGGGCGAGTGACCTCACGAGCGCACCTCTTGGTGGGTTGGAAGACAATGTCGGGAACGTGTCGTCGGAGACTTGTGCTGTAGATTCCAACAATCAACAAACGGTATCGTAGGTAACAAACTAGTGTATTAGTAGACTCTTCTCAAAGAGGATGGTACAAGCAGAAACTGGAAGGAAGTACATTTTACTACTTACTACAGAGCACCGTCCGCATGCCGGCGCAAGCCGTGCTATAGCAACACAAGTAGTGGGGGGTGTATATTTGGGTCCAAACATCATCGCCGATGGCGCTTCTATTCCGAAGAGGTACATACCATATACAGTTTCACATGGTGCGTCATATCACATCATAATGTTTTCTACAGTAAACACCTCGTACAGCAGTGTATACAAATCTTCACAGAATACTGGAGTAAGTTACGGAACGCGTATCGGGTTTCGCGTGCATTGGTTTCAAAGCGGGTTATGGGGTGACGTATACGCTGTACGCAGAGCCCCTTACGTGCCGAGCTTCATATATTTCCAAGTAGGTGCTGTAATACCTACGGTAGTTTGCCAGTATACGACACACATCCTTGGATTAATTTCCTACAGCATTTCCCATAAAGAGGGGAGTAAGGGCACCGATGGCGGCTATGGAGATAGCTTGTCCAGAGTTTCCATATACCTACTGCTCAGCGAATGCACTATTTGCCTTGATGAGAAAATCGCCGTAAAAAATCGTCATATACTGCTTGTAGGGTGTCGGAATCTTGCCTTTGTTATTATCCTTCTGCAGTGTTTCTGCAGATGTTTTTTCATGTACATATAGCACAGCCAAGCGGACGCGGAAAGGCAGTTACATGGTGGAAGCAACATATATGCAAGACAGGAGACACCACAAGACAACATCAACACGTGGGCTATTGCCTCAGTTTATCCCTGAAGAAGTCTACGGTCGTGGTGTCAGCTGTACGTGTTTTTGTTTCGTTGTCCCAGATCTACTCGGTTGGGTGGCTACCCGATTTATCCGAATTAGGGAGATTTTTGGCTTCTTTGTATCGTGTCTTGTACCGGCACGGATTGCAGTGGTATGGCTGTATTACGTCAACGATAAGACGATCATACGTCGGTGTGTTACAGCAGCAACTTGCATGATAAACGTAAACCTTGGGACAACCATTGGGGCACACCTCTTGCCGTCGTCTCGGACACACGCCTCCCTGACGCACAGGGTCATCCATTGTTCTTTGAGATAGCTCGTCGCGGCTGTGAAAGCACCCCACTAATGCGGCGTGACGAGAAGCATTCGATTTATTCCCTCATCCCATAAAATGCATTCCCTGGAGCGGTACTCGCCCAAACGACTGGTGCTACGACAGGGTGGGTACCCACATTTTTACTACCGGGTTTTGGCCAATCGCCCGAAGCACTCCGAATCTAACTGAAAATTGGGGAACCTAACATTGATTTGTTGGCGTTGCGTAAAAACAACTCCAATGGCGGTGCATATATAACAACCACAAAAATAAAAATAAAAAAGGGTATATGAGTACAACGCAGTAAAGCATTTAGTCGGCCGAATGGCTCTGTGCAGGTGAAAAAACGAACACCTATACCAGTAGCACGAGTCAAACACAAGCTTCAACAACACCCTTGAACGGACCGTTTCTGGTGACATTTAGTAGTATAGATATTTCATGGTGTTCATGTCACATACAACAACATCGGTAGTTCCCTACCAGGTATCAAATCCACTCTACTGCACACCAACGCATCCACTATTTGATAAGACCAGCATCCCCATCTAGTATTTCCTCTATCAACTTCCTTTCCAGTATTGGTCATTGTGACAAAAACCAAGGAGTTGAGGATACAACGCAACAGACACCAACGAATGATACATCGAACAATACCCCACTAACCACGGCTGGTGCTGCCAATCGATAGCTCGGATTGCCTTCATGAAATTGACATCGCCCTGCCATTGATGAAATCAACCAAAACTTGATACGACAATACACAACATGTAGACACCATACACATTCCGAAACATACGGGATGACCAACTCGTCTCGTGTCGCACGTAACAACTTAATACGGAATAAAAAAACTGTGCGACCTATGGGAACGCTAGAGTGCCTACTCGGGATTCTCAATACGACTAAACACGCGTATGCCATGACAATAGTTTGGGGTACACTAGGGTAACTCCTCGGGATCAGACATATCATTACGCAAGTTTAATGTGAACACGGCCAACACCAGATGCTACCTGTGGCCGATTAAACGCTGTAAAACAAAAAAACAAAACTTGTTGCTACGGTACAGAGGGTCGAAGTTACCGCCGTCACACGCCAATCTGGACAAACCCGCCCCATTAATATACTGTGCCTACTTTTTGGGGGCACCAGCAAATAGAACCAGTATCAGCCACTGCGCAACAAATACTAACTTAAGACAAGGTTATGTGTGAACCTAACTACAACCTACGGTACAGTGTGAACAGCAAGACGTTTTAGATGTCGAGGTAGCTTCAAACAACCGGTGTGCGCTCTATCCTCGCTACATCGCCCGGCTGTAGAACTTATAAGGAAACACATAAACATAACAGTACACACACTACAGTGCACTAAACGCAACCCAAACTCACAATGACAGGTGAGACTATCTGCGACCTAGCTCAGGGTGTACAAGGAACAACGTACCGATACAGCACAAAGCCTCCAGGGGACCTCTATCTCGCGCTTGGGTACACTTGTCGCGCACAATCGATTGGCCCCGCTATTGATGGTTACTCCAGGGAATGTAATCCCCATGAGCTAAAAGAAAAAACATCTAAACCAAAGGCGAGGAGTGACAATGCCTGCGGTCTACTGCCGGGTGTCGATCGAAACGTAGGGGTATCGTACTGACCCTGAAGGAGTAGACCGACACGCGTTTTTCCCACTCGGCTCGCTCCATATTTCGGGTCTGGTATATATCAGCGCCCCAGCGAATTCAATGTATCCATAGCTACAGCAAACAACTCTTCAACAACAAGAAGGGGCGAGAATACCTGCGACCTAGCGCAGCGCCTAGACAGAAACGGACGGGTATAACGATCTGTATATCGCATGTGCTACCTAGGCGTGCTCCGGCCATTTAAGTACCATCAACACAAGCAAAAACGGTAAAACATGGGAGGGGTGTGACACTAAAATGCGTCCCTGTGTAGGCGGTAGACCAAACAACGAACTTGTACGGTTGCAGAGCCTCCAGGAGGCTAATCAACGGCGCTTCGGGCAACTCAAAGCGTCCAATCGGTCGATTGCGCCCCCAACCACTGTACAAGCTCATCTAACCAGCATTGACAGTAACACAAACCACTAAATCAAAGACCAGCAATGGAACAACCTGCTAACCAGTGCAAGGTGTAGACTGAAACCTACGGGTTTGGCACCGAACCTCCATGCGGCTACCCAACCCCGGCGCGTGCATCTAACTCGATCCATCGATCGACTATGCAACTGTGGGTACTCAAGCATTTGGATCAGCATCGCTTTCATGCGCAATTATCGAAAGAACGGCGAGGTGGTACAATACCTGCGACCTAGTGCGGGCAAACAAAGCACACATACCTGGTACAGTACAAAGCCTCCAGATGGCTACTACCACTTCGTTCGTGCCCGAATGCGCTTCCACGCATCCACCGGTAAACATATCGATGTCAGATCGGAGCAAACATACATCACCTACAGCAAATACTTCTTGAACAACAACGGTTTTTGACTGCCTTCGAACTATGGTAGGTGTACAGCACAGCGTATTGATACAGCACAACTATCCAGGTAGCTATCACGATGCGGATACTGTACGCAACCACAACAAGCACGGGTTCAAACAAAAAATGATACATTATACCGCGTTTGACCTTCTCCAGTGTACAGAACAAACCGTGTTGGTATAGTACATACTCTTCGAAACACTTTCATTTCGGTGAAAATGCTGTTAAAGTATAAGACCACAGCGGTTGCCTAATGCGTAGCGCATTTGGCGAGTGCCCACCTCAACGCAAGCACGATGTTCCTCCAGGAGGAATATGTTCGCGCTCGGTGCAAACCCTTGTCGAGATGGTGGTCGCCATTTTGACGATACCACCGCCGACATAGTCGTCTATCACTGGTAATCGTCACCATCGTCGTCATCATGATCATCACCATCATCATCACCATCATCATCGTCATCATCACCATCATCATCATCATCATCATCATCATCATCATCATCATCATCATCGTCATCATCATCATCATCATCATCACCATCATCACCATCATCGTTGTCATCATCGTCATCGCCACTATCATCATCTCCGTCATCATCATCAGCATCGTCACCATCATCATTGTCGTCATCGTCAACGTTTTCATCATCATCATCATCGTAAACATCGCTCAGGTAGTCGTCGTCGTCTTTGTCGTCGTCATCATCACCATCATCATCATCATAAACATCGCTCAGGTAGTCGTCCTCGTCATCACTCATGTAATCGTCGCCATCATCATCATCATCATCATAAACATCGCTCAGGTAGTCGTCGTCGTCATCACTCATGTAATCGTCGTCATCGCCATCTACACTGTCGTCAGTACCATCGCCATTTCCATCATCACCGTCGTCATCACCGGATCGATGCTGCGTCGGAGACGGGGTATCAGCGACAGGCGATGGGGTTTCCAGTCCAGGGGATGGCGTAGCAAAGGTGGGCGATGGCGTATCCAGAACCGGGGCTGCTGTTACGTCCGCTGGAGAAGGCGTTTCCGACACAGGGGATGCCGTGCTCTTGGACGGGGTTGGAGTTGGCAACGTCGGAACAGGCGTTGCAGCGACCGGAGATGGGGTATCATCGACAGGCGACGGGGTTTCCAATCCTGGTGATGGTGTAGTTATGGTTGGCGATGGTGTATCCAGTACCGGGGATGCTGTTACGTCCGCTGGAGAAGGTGTTTCCGACACAGGGGATGTAGTAAATGTGGGCGATGGCGTATCCAGAACCGGGGCTGCTGTTGCGTCCGCTGGAGAAGGCGTTTCCGACACAGGGGATGCCGTGCTCTCAGACGGGGTTGGAGTTGGCAACGTCGGAGCAGGCGTAGCAGCGACCGGAGATGGTGTATCATCGACAGGCGCCGGGGTTTCCAACCCCGGTGATGGTGTCGTAAAGGTCGGCGATGGTGTATCCAGAACCGGGGCTGCTGTTACGTCGGCTGGAGAAGGTGTTTCCGACACAGGGGATGCCGTGCTCGCGGATGGGGTTGGGGTTTGCGACGTCGGAGAAGGCGTAGCAGCGACGGGAGATGGGGTATCATCGACCGGCGACGGGGTTTCACTTTCGGGGGCCGGGGTGCTGTCGATGGGTCCTGGTGTTTCTGCGACCGGAGATAACGTACTGAGGACTGGAGCCGGTGTTTCCGTCTCCGGGGATGGCGTATTGGCGACGGGAGCTGGTGTGTTTACCGTAGGGGATGAAGTAGGTGGGACCGGGTTGAGCGAATCGCAGGGAGCGTCCCACGTGTCTTCCAGATCGCCAACGTCCAGGTCACTACTCCTGTGCATACGACAAGTGCAAACACCGTCGTTAAACATAGTTCACCGCATTTTATACCTCTGCGGTCGTGGATTAAATTGTTCTAAATACTGGTTGAAGGCATGTTTACAACAGGGGCGGCAAACCGAGCACCTAGGAGGGCGTCGTTCATTCGGCAAGCTACACTAAACAGCAGTAGGCACACATAGCCTTACGTGCGTTTGTCTGTTTTAACGCTCCACTCACTGGCAGCTCAAGAAGATCCATGACAAATCTACCACAAATGGTATAATAAACACGGCATCTACGACGACTTTTACAAGATGGTTCGCATTTTCTATGATGTTCCCTGCACTAACTTCAAGTATCAATTTCGAACACTACGTTCAAGCCGAAAACCTTCCACTAACTTCAAGATACATATCCATAAACTATTGATACCACTTTTGAGCGTCCTCGCGTTCCCGGTGCTGCTTTGCACTCGTGGGAAATGGATCCAATGCATGCATCCCCTCCAGAATATCAATTACTGTTTTGAACAACTACCGATAGACATGTCCAGTAGGCTCGTAGCGGTAAATATCAGCAATCGGCGCAGTGCACATCAGTCAAGGAAAACTTGAGGGGACCCAGCTACAAGAATATGAGTGGTCGTTCACCACCCATCGCTCTACCGAGTCACCCACCTCTCCACCACAAGAAAACAATACCACGGTTTGTTAATTTGCCCGTCGCGGCTTGACGAATGATTCGGTAGCTCTGCGCTAGAGTTCGCTGCGGCTCCCAAACCCAGGAACTCCGCGCGTCACTCAACAGCAACTTCGATACACAGTGCAAGCTATGCCTGATACGCAAACCCCGCAGCGCCATGGGTGTAGGAGGAAACAACAGTGAATTTAAACTTCATCACTGGATCCAACGATGTGAGGTGGCTGCCCGTGAGAGAGAACTAACAGTCAGACCATATTTGACTATCTACCGCCGCAGGACTCCTGACCATGTGATAGAATAAGCAGAGCATCCACGGCATGTCTTGATACTTGAGCTGGCAGTGGCGGATGCTCACCTCTCGATGTCGCGCGTGCAATCTTCGCAGGAGTTGCCACATATTTCCCCTTGGGGCATCACCCTCACGGTAAGGGCTGCTTCCACCGCTCGCGCGAATTTGTTGCCATACACCTGAAAACGTCACAACAACAAAAACAAAAACGTGTTTTAAAACATTAATGTGCGCCATCCCAAAGTTGGCTACCAGGTGCATGAGTGGGAACATCAGGTACATGTCAATGCCTCACTCGATGAAGCGGTAGAAGTACCGAGGCTGAATCAGAGGGATCTATTGGTGTAATTGCTTCATGTGTACAATCGGTTGATCTTTGTTCAGGATTTAGACGTGACGGGGTGTTTTAAATGTATTTCACGCAGACAATAGGTTATGTGCTCGTCGTGGTTGTTGTCTGAACAAAAATCACGGTCGCTTGCAGTGTGTCTCCTTGGTGAACAGAGGTCAAGGAATAGCCTACTTTACATGCACGGTTGTACGTACCAATTACCAAAACTGGTGCACGGGCAAAATGTAGGCTGGAATGAAATATCAGCCTTGACGGCCCACGCCTGGTACACAAACCTGTACGTGAGGGTATAATATGTACACCAGCATGTTGATATCGACGCAATTGCGTGCGTTACTAAATATCGCTTCAATTATGGTCGTGGGAGATAAAGGATGCCTACTGCGGACCGAGATGGGGTCCAGCTTTACGTCACCTACTTCAGGCCATGGCCAAGAAAAATTAAGCAGGCGAGGCTATGGGTGTATCACGGTGTATGCCCAGCCGGTAAAATATACTATGCTACAAAATGACACCTGGTGCTACCGGTGGTATACATCATTCACCGTTGTAACAAACATGATCGAACATGTTTTTTTTTATGATTTCGGTTGTTGTCGGTGGTATCGTCGCCAACTCAAAGAGGATACCTGGTATAACGGACTACGGTAGTGTTCTATGTCGCAGATAGTTCAAACAGCCCGACGTGCCACGAAACGTACAACCTCTACGCCGACGAAAAATTGAGCAACGCATGGATCGTCAACGCCAAGCAGACATACGCACAACTAACATTTTTGTTTTCAAGAGACCCATCACGAAATTGCCGAGTACACTAGGGCATTCACTTTCGTTTGTTACAGTTCACGACACTGTTCCTTCAAATACAAGCGTTTCAAAACACAAAAAGAAGTTCCCGCTGAAAACAAGAGGGCTGACGTTTGATTGTCAGGGAAAAACAACACCCTTCTTATTAAAAACGGCGTGCTCAACAACAGCGGTAGGCGTATGGAGTGCTATGATAGCGCTTCCTGGCTCGCGTGTGCATCCAATCGCCACATGTTCACTCCCCGCAATACTAAGCACAGTGGGGGGTCTATACACTATAAATATATATATATATATATATATATTCAGTACATCAACAATACATATTATTCCATCTATTACGGAGGACCATAGTAAATAGGACCAAATAGTGTTAGTAAAAACAGGTAAATATGTAGGTGTTTGTGTGTACCGTAGGTTCTATTTACTATTACTATGGCCCCCCGTAATAGTTTTGGCCGATGCTGTTGACGAAATGCCAGTAAATGTTTCCGAACAAATTATTATACGTCAGAACGTCAACCCGAAACTCACGTTATTCATCTGTCCGTACGTGTACTTGGTATCCTCGTCTTCCCCTCCTCCTATTCGCACGCCTGCTCCACGGCATTCAAATGCCTCGTTGTTCCTATACGGATGAGGGAGTGGTTCAGCCGATATGAGTCGGAACAGGAAGAAGGCAGTTCGGTTAAGATTATATACTTACTCGTAGATATTTGCTTAGGCGCTCGTGCATCTAATCGGTTGTAGATATCGTCAACGTGTGTTTGTTGGTACCCTGAAAGGATTGGTAAACTGTCGTCACCATGTCTATTTGAAGCACTTCGGTATGAGCGTAAGAACGTTTGCCACGTCGAGAAAGCGTTGATACTCGTCAAAACCGATGTTAGGGCGGGAAAAGCGGCTTCACGTTTCGAACGTATTCTACCATGCATCTGCGCAACACACAGCACAGGGGCCAACCAACGAAACACAACTCCAGTGGCCAGGCCAGCCCTTGCACACGAAGGTGGTGCACGGCAGTCTTTAAACGAATCCGGAGCTTCTACTCTGGACCCCTACTACGACTCTGCTCGTAAAAGTCGGTATCCAGCCCCTGGGTTATATCAATACGCCCTCCACGCTAGGATATACCTGATTGTATTAGCGTCGCCCCTGGAGGCGAAGCAACCGGACTCGGAGTCATTCTGGTCCGAGCACACGTTTTCCTCGATCATATTTCCGGAGGCTCCCTCTTTCGTTTCCACGCACTCGTTGCCGTTGGTCTGGATTTGGTTGCCCTTTATCAGGTTGTCGTTGCACCTGTCTTCTCCGTAGGTCCACTGCCGTGTCGTACCACACAAGAGAGAACAAAGGAGGCACCGAGCGACAGGGGATAGATACACCATCAAACACTGTGCGTGACGGTGCCATAACGATGGGGAGTTGTTTCGGCAAAGCATCGCCGACGGGCGGTACGGCACCTGCTTCTGAAGAAATATCGCCGACTATTGTCGAGAAACTATTGTCTAGGTACGCATCAATCGCCATGGGCCATGGGAGTTTCCATTGAGTTACTTGCGTATAGCGTACTATTACTCCGCCAGTGACTTTCAGGGTCGTGCATTTACGTTGTCAACCGCAAACTGTAAGAAACCAGGGGTCCCAGAATAATCACGTAGGTGCTCTCTTTTTACCCTAGCACGCGCCCCCCCCCGCCTACCTGGTTAATTGACGTCCCTATATATATCCCTTCGCCGTTTTTGTCAGCTCCAACATCTGTGAGGGCATTGCCGAATTTGTAATCGTGCACGCCGCAGTCTTTGATGGTGTTTCCGGTAATCCTGGCGTTGACGACGAAATTCCTCAGGCGGACGCATTCCCCACTGTCGGCGCCGAACCGATCCATTCCGCGTCGTGTGTCGTCGTGATTGCCGTGGGGATAGTTCACATCGAAGCACACGACAGGGGGGGGGGGGGGGGGGGAAGGCAAAGTTAGTGCAAGACGAATACTTCATATGTAGAGACAGTGCACTTTCTGTGTTGATAATCTGTTCGTGCAAACACCTGCTGTCGCTACTGTTTGGTGCTAACCTGAGGGTTGTAGGTAGGAGTATTAATACAAAGTCATGTTTACTCCAACTGCCTCTGGCCTCTATCATGAGCACAACAGTAATGCTTCGTGAAGCGGTTCAAGGACCACCGGACACAACACATAAAAAACATATCGTTGTACGGGTATCAGTGGTCTTCACCCTCATGCTTAAAACACCCACCCAAACAATTCACGGACGAGGGCATCCGATTTACTGTAGTCCTTCACCATTCCACCGTTTGTTTCGGCATAATGTACTGTAGACAATTGGTAGGTGTATCTACAGTGGTAGGCATTACGACCGGATGTGCGATGCTCAGACGTCAGTGATGACCCCCACTTGCATAAATCCGAATATGCGGACAGTCGACGCATGCTACGATAGAGGTGCACCATGTTTTTTCTGAGCTCCTCACTTAAGGAGCGTCATACCTCACCGAAAAAATGATTTTGGAGGAAAATAAAAGGGCTGCCGGATGCGAAATCTAATGACCGAAGCATCCTCTGAAACAGTAGGTGTATCTACAGTGGTAGGCATTACGACCGGATGTGCGATGCTCAGACGTCAGTGATGATCCCCACTTGCATAAGTCCGAATATGCGGACAGTCCACATATGTACAGGTACCAAATGGGCATTTTCCCGGAACACTTCCACTTTTCACCTTCGCCCAGTGGTCGTTTCTCGCGCTGTCGGCTGCGGGGCACGCAGGGGGCCCGCGTGTACCCCACGGCGCAAGTTCGGGTCCCGGCCGAGGCCCGTGGGGCGTGCTCTGGGCCGTCAGAGTCACGAATTCAGGCAAATAACTCAGGGGAGACGTTCCGACTGGACACCGCCTCGCAACTACTATGCAAAACCTATAATACGACTTGAATATCTTTGCTTTTTCTGTGTGTATGAGTGTGTACGGTTGTACGAGTACTGTTGTTGTATGTAGTGCATGGGTGAATCGATTGGCGCGTGAGGCCGCCCGGGCATCTCAGGAACTGCTGCTGTGAGGCACAGCAACTGCTGCTGTGATTCCGTTGGTATGTTGCTGCGTACGATCTACCGCTGCTGTGCTCTGTCGTTTTTTTGTGTATTTGACTGTGTACTGCTTGTTGTACGAGTACTGTACTGCTGTACACGTATACTGTGCAGTTGTACACTGCCTTCACACCACTACTGACTGTTGTTGTACGTAGTGCATGGGTGAATCGGTTGGCGCGTGAGGTCGCCTGTGGGCATCTCAGGAACTGCTGCTGTGAGCCACAGCAACTGCTGCTGTGATACCCAGGACACATATATGCGATGTGGCTCGATGCAGATACTTTTCGCCGCACCCCATGTATCTTCCCATCTAGGGTTTGTTTTGTTCGTATTATTAGTACAGTAGTTTACAATGACCCGAAGTCGTCAAGATCCAAAATGTCCCCACCATGCCCCACCACATATTTTCTGCACATTTCATGTAAATTTAAATTTGTAAATTTCGTTCCGATAATTTTTAATCTTCGTGGAATGTGTGTATGAGCATATTCTATCTATCTCTATCTACGTAAACGATGCCCGGATATCATACGTTGGAATGTTGCTGCGTACGATCTACTGCTTTGCTCTGTATTTTTCTGTGTCTATGAGTGTGTACTTTTTTTGTACGAGTACTGTACTGCTGTACGTAGACGTGCTGTCTGTGCAGTTGCACTGTTTTCACACCACTACAGTACTGCTATTGTTGTGTTTAGTGCATGGGTGAATCAGTTGGCGCGTGAGGCCGCCTGGGCATCTCAAGAACTAACTGCTGCTGCTGCTGTACTGCTGTAGTACCGGAAACTATCATCATGCTTTTTTTTTCTGTAGCCTCCTGTATGTAGTAGTACCGCTACGAACACTGAGATAGTAGTACGTGCCTGCAGTTAAGAAATAACGTGTCGAGAAAAATGAGCCTAGATTGGCACGAACAATAGAAGCATTCGGTTAAAAAACACAGCTCACCAGTGCGGGATCGACTACACAACATAGTTTGATCGACGTCGGAAACAAAATACGTCGTTCAGCCTGGACATCAAACTGAAGCTTCTTAGCACCGGGAGCCCACTGTACCTCAGTTATGGTATCATCTAGTGACATATTTTGTTTTGTATATGGATTGTTCCTCGCTACTATTAATACTTTTCCCTTTACACTACGTATGCAGCAGCAGTACTATGCAACACCACACGTTTGCTCCAAAAAGGATCCAAAAAGGGAAGTACGCAGGATGTGCGATCTATTTTCACCTGGCGTCACCCCCGGGATTTCAAGTGACCAACATCCCGAAGGGGAACCTCGTATGAATATATATATATACATTTATACATATGTGTTGATTAACATATCTATATAAATATATTCTTCGAAGTATATAGGAAGTGTATCTATTAATATGATATGCGTTGATACACACATACCAGCTATGAAATATGTTGGATACATTCTACACAGGAGAATACAGCAAACATCACCGGTCTATTCCACGTACGAGTAGGTTTCGTGTTTACGAGGAGCTCCCGGGAGGGAAATACGGTAGAATTTATTGCCGAAACTTAACAAACCACGCGGTTACCTACTGAACTAGAAATTATAATTCCATTTGTAAGTACTCTTAAAAAATACACCAGGTAGCTAGTTTCTCGCAAAAATGGCATGTGTTGGTCGGTTTTCGGTGGGCACATGAAAAATGCACAGCTCCTCCTAGCTGGTGACGTCCACGTTTTACATTTATTTATGTTGGCATGTTTGTACTTGTCTAATCCGACTCGCTCAGTAAGGTAAGGTCATGATGAATGAACAAGCAAGGCTTGTGCACATAATGCATTATTATCCCTAGCGCGTCTAATCACCGTTCCATCGGAACGAACTAACACTGTTGTTGATTTATCTCCACTTTGCGGATTTGAGGAAGACGTTGACCATACACTAAGCACAAAGACCATATAATCAGTTCCGCGGAATTTGAAACGACCTTCACCACTCGCGTGTATGAATACAGAAATAACTGCGGCATCGGAAACTTTCGTACAGCAGTACACATGGCAGATACTTCCAACCAACAGAACGTCAGCAAAAAAAACAGCAGTGTAGCCAATAGCAGCACATAATTCCCCAGCGTGTAGTGGATAGTTTGGTGATACGTTACCATCCTACAATGCGCGCCATGGTGAGCGCTACTGTAGCATCGACCACTGCTACCCATACATGCATGCGGCCCAGATACTTACTGGGGTATTTTGGGATTCCAACTAGTTTTTTAAGCTGCCGCAGTCCAGCATGATGACTGGACCTATGTACCTAGGTTTATGTCTCACCCGCAGTTCTGTACGTGCATGTTCTTCATGACGAAGCCACCCAGGGCGTCTTCTTCGCTGTCTCCCATGCCGTCGACTATCACGCACTTGTTCTGGTACGAGTCGTACTCGTTCTCGTCGTCGCCGGTTTTCCCGTCCACGGTGAATCCCTGCAAACCACCAATCAACCAATCAATCATTGTAAGCTATTAATAAGTACATATTTTGTCTCGCAGTAGCCATTGTTTCGTTGCTGTCCATACTAGGGAGATTCTCCGCTAGAGTACGTAGTAACGGCAAAAAAACATGACTTGACAGCCGCACTCCTGCTAGGACAATCTCCTAATTTGAAACAGGAAATCTGGTTCAGGCTGGATTTCTTATCTGAGAGAGATAGTGTTTTCTACACTAATTTCAATATAAGAGCTGGTTCAGGCATATCACCGAAAACTTCGTCGGTCACGAATGCCGCATGCAATAGCAACTCCAATGTCACATATCTGGTATCATGCTGACCGCCATGAACAGTGGAAGAGAGTGACATCGCCAGGTTTTTGTTCAAGGACCTAGAACTGCCCCTACCGCCGAAAATGTGGCCCGATCAATCACAGGCCTTCAAATTTGTCAACAATTATAGTCAGGCGTTTCCGTAGGAAAACAGTTTTCCCCCCCAATTTGTTTTTGTGAACGAGCCGCTTCCAGGTGGTCAAAGGCATGTTTGTACAAAGTTTCACGCAAATATTCCAAGATCTGACTGCGTATGGTCATATTAAGTCATATTTAACGCCCAAAATCGGTTATATACTGAAACTAAGTAATTACGAGGCAACGCCTATTTTTGCACTTTTACCGCACAAAAGTCAAAATGTCCACGCCGGTTTTTGGAGATAGGCCCTGAAATTTGGTACACACACGTGTTTTATGCGCCCTACCCGAGCCTTTTACGAACTGTGTGTCTGTGCTTTTTTTTTCGCTAAAAAAATTGGATCTCTTAAGACCCAAACTTCCCAATAAGACCTATGCCAATGGGAAAGCAAAGTTGGAAATCGATCTTTGAAATATTTTCCTGGAATTTTCAGGCTGAAGATCCGCTCGTATCGCCGCTGTGGGAAAAAAGGGAAAACTTGTTTGATTTTTTTTCTTGTTTTTTTTCAAACGGCTGCAGGCGGAGCAATTTGCCTTTTCTCGTTGCAAATCGTCAACACCCTGATAAAAATCAGCTCGTGCGACGAGAGACCTTCTATCTCGATATAGACTCATCCCACAGCCAACCCGCTTCGGGTCGGGCAAGGCCAACGAGTGTAGATGTCGGCCTCGAAGGAATAAGGTGGATCCAAAGCCGGTCGCCCCGGTGGTCTAACTGGTAGCCACGAAGCCTATAGGCCCGGATGTCGAGGGTTCGATTCTCCCCATGGAGGTTTTTATTCTCAAATGACACCGTCTGTCGAGAGCGCATATTATAGCGTGGGTAAGCAAAATTCGACGAGAGTTGACGAGGGAAGAAAGTGATGATCTCTTCTCGCGATAAAAAAGCAAGGCAAGAACCGTAGTGAGGGAGGAGGGAGAGGAAGCGGCCTACTTTGTGACCCCGGATCTGAGTTGCGACTAGGGAGGGAGAAAGACGGAAGTGCGAAGATAATAAATGGGATGGGAAAAAATAAAATAAAATAAAATAAAATGGTCTAGGAGGCGAGAGATTGCCGGCGGCGTCCTACGCTCTTCTCCCAAACCCGAAAAATACCCTATTTTTTTGCCATTTGAGACGGATCGAGGAATATTGTCATCTGTTTTATGCACACCAGCAGCCACTTGTTTGTTTATCAGACGCCTGGCCAGCGCCCGCTATATATCACCGGCCATCGTGTGAACACGGTGACCCTAGGATGGGTCGGAGCCCGTGACGAGCGCACCGCGTTCAGAATTCATGACGCAATCGTTGGTTTCGTCGATCCATGTCTGTCGAGGACTCGTAATCTCGCCGCTTCGAACTAGCATCCGCCTGAGTTTTTCTCAAGCCGAACTTGTACCAACATCGGCCCCAGAATTGCCTTTAAAGGGCTTTTCCAAAAGTTTGGAATATTCCGTTTTAAGAATCGGCCCCATAGCAAGCTTGTTCTGGAAAAATCTGGCGGGGATCTTAGGAATTCAAACTTTTTAGGGTAACTTTGCTTTCCCATTGGCATAGGTCTAAAAATTTCCCGAAATATTACAATACAAACAATACCTGACGGAAAAAAAAAACATCCGTTAAAATCTCGGGTAGGGCGCATAAAACACGTGTGTGCGCCAAATTTCAGGGTCTATCTGCCAAAAACGGCTTGGACATTGGCCACTGAGTGATTTTTCCGCGGTATACTTGAACCAGCCTGTACTGACTCCCGAATAATTACTTTCCTCTGAATCTCAGCCTGGCTTCCTTATTATTAACAGTCTGTTTCTGAGTTAGTGTCTTTCTGATTAGTTAGGTGTTCTGTACTACTGTAGATCATAGTCGTCTATACGATTGATTGGTTTCAAAGCAAGATTCTGTGCCGGTAAGTGACAAACTCGCAAACTAGGAACCCAGTAAATTGGCTACACAATTACTACTACTCGGTGCCCGCTTTTGCCGCGAAATGATAATCCCCGCCGAAACAATAAGAACAGTTCAAGTTAAAGAGGAGTCAGCTTTGTTCCGTACGTGGGGTTTGTAGACCAATAATAACATGCGGGTTCCGTTACTTTTTTTCTGGTTTGCATTGTTGCTGTTATCGCACCCACCATCAGATTCAACACGTAAGGTTTGTTTCGTCGACGCGCCCGAGGTGGAAAAGCGCAGAGAGGCTCATGCTACTATGCTGCCTTGGGCTCAACCCATTAAAAACTGACCCGACGTATATGGCGATAATTACTTGAAATTAGTGTGGGGAAAATTACTCGAAATTAGTGTGGTTTAATTCACGCGAAGGCGGGGGCTGAAGGGAAATACATACATACATTATCCTGCAGATATATAACAGATATAATGAGGACAAAACTTCGCGTACGAGTACACACTATCGAACTGAAATATACTGAACTGAAGGGAAACACATACATTATCGTACAGGTATTACACATAAAATGGAGACAGAACTACGAGTAAGAGTACACTATATTGATTTACAAAATACTGAATGAGATATCCCGGGCTGTCTGCTCAATAATTTCGTCGAAACTCATCTATCCTTTCTCCCCGGCTTGTCGTCTCCAGGGCAATATACGCTGGGCCAACCAAACCACTGCATATTCGGCAGATTGGTCATGCCGCAATCAGTTTTACGATTTATGACTAGAAGAGCGTCTGACACGGTGTACTGTGCTATATTAGTAGTTCGTATATGAATCAACACGGTGTCGCTCCTCTCATTTTTGGCTGTTCCGAGGGAAACGCCACCGCTCTTACAAAAAAACCCGATCAAAGCTACTCGCACAGCAGGAGTACGTAGTGAAAAAAAAAAACAAAAGCTGCGGTCATTGTCCCGGAATAGTGCGGAGTCGCGGAGTCCCTCAATACTGCGATTGGTTGGTCTGGCGACCCATCACACGATTGCGGGACCACGACTGTACTTCGCAGCGGCTTACGAGATACAAGGAATAATAGTAGTAAGACCTTTTATCAATACTTGTAAAATAATATAAATAATAGGATCGTTTACGTATGTATGTATCCGATTTTCGGCAGGCACAATCAGTTCATATATATGTACATCGCAAAAGTATTTTCAATATGATTGAAAGTTTAAAACTTTGAAAGTTTGAAAGTCTGAAAGTTTTGAAACCCTCAACATGATAATAAGCGAGGCTTTCCTACCGAGATCTGCTTCATTTGCTGTAGCTATGATACGTACATACAGCAGTAGCAGTAGGTACGTTATATACTCCCTGGTACATACAGTAGTAGTATATACGAAGAGAGAACCGCTTTTTTTACATACATGCATACCGTGACGAGTATTCTTACTGCAATTCGTGAGTACTGACGAGTATTCTCACTGCAGTTCGTGAGTACTCCCCATTACGAACGGCATTGTAGCGACCGTTGGAACGTGCATATGAAATGTGAATGAATGGTGCTTTACATTTTCGTCCAGGTTCGGCTTGATGTCGTATTAATAGTATACATGTGTCCACGTACTGCTGTTAAATTTTTTAATTTTGTTCCCTGTCGTTCTATTTCCAAACCCAAAAGCACACAGCCACACAGCCAGCCAGTGCCGGGAGTAGTACACACCCACACCGTACGCCACACCCTAGGAGGTCGGTGCTACAGAAATACTTCTGTAGCAGCCAATTTGATGCAATAGCATCTATCTGGAAGAACGGTAAGGTGTGTGCCATACTACTGTACAGGACAGGACAATGAGAAACTGGAAATCTGGTCCAGGCTGGATTTCCATTTTGGGAGAGGGTGCTTTCTACACAGGTTTCAAGATACCGACTCCCGAATTTCTTATTTTCCTCTGATTATCAGTTTGCAGCTTGGCTTTCTTAGTAGCTTGTTTAGTAGCAGGTGTCCTGTACTGTATGTACTGCAATACAGGGTAAATCCATTCCAAATTGTGTGTTTGTCTAAGGATAGGTCGGTTTGAGCTTTTTGTGGATTGCCTTGTGACAATAAAAGGACGAGTGCAGAGTACGATCTACGGTGGGCCATGCCGAATGTCTACGGTGACATCAGTACAATAATAGTTGTCCCCAACAACGAGCCCCTTCCCGTATAACGGTGAATTGATATACGAATGGTCGATACTCTGTGTAAATGCAGCCATGATGACATCGCAGTTGTTCAAACAGACTTAGATCGCCGCGCTGCTGAATGTACACGCATGCCACAGCAGCAGTCTTTATCTGCCACTTTGCGACGCATGGCTCGAGCGGGCTCAGCCGGTTAGGTTTGTTGAGAGCGACTCGAGGTTCGTACGAGTATTCGCATTAAAAATTTGACCTTTTGCGTGGCATCAAAATATACCTGTGGTATCGATCAAAATATACCTGGTATCGATCAAACGCTACAACGTTGAGCACCGAATAGGGCCTGAAACAATAATGACATCGTACTTGGGACAGAAAAAAAAAAATGTGGATGCCAGACGACGGATCACAGGGATGACCAGTATTATATCTGGTATCGATGCCTGTTCCAGTCGAGCCGGTGTAATACAAACGAAGAAAAGAAAGGTCGTCCTCACGCGCGCAACATGGAGTGGCCCAAACACTAAAAACAGTACTTAACATGAAATGGTGTAGGTATACCCGGAGCTCGACAAGAAGAAACGCCACACATTCAGAGACACAGACAGGCGGAATGGCTGGCTTGGCCCCAGGCCCCCCCGTCTCTACCGACGTACTGCTGTGGCGTGCAGGAGTGACTGTAAACACAGAGAATAAGCAAAAACAAATATTCCCCTAAAAACACCGCGGTACTCACCTCGAGTGTAATCCATGAGTGCGTGATGTCGACGCAAGGGCTGGTTGCCTTGAGCACCGCTTCCCTTGTACCGACGATGGTGATTGGGTTTCCATCCTCGCCTGGGCCGGTGCTGCGTATCCGGTCGGTGTACGTGCCGGGCTGGAGCGAGATGGTGTCGCCCCCCTCGGCCTCCTCGAGAGCGTCCGGTAGGCTGTACACCTCACCCGCAATGTCTGAAGAGCTGACGTCTGGTACTACCGTGTAGATCTTGGCATTGGCGCGGTGGGCATGAAGCGCAACGAGGCACACCACGGGCGGTACGAGGAAGGACGTTGGGTTCCTCATGGCTGCTGGCGGTGGTCGTGGTGGTTAATAGTGGAGAGGTAACGAACCCAGTCTACTGTAGATCGAGACGGAAAAACACCCAGGATTCAAATAACGGCCGTTCGTTGTTGTCGAAAGTCTCGCCAAGGCAGCGTGGATAGGATTGGTTGGTGATGACTGCCTTGAACACTCAGCGTGGGGGTGCGCCGAGAAGCGTTGGGAGCTTGCCAGCTATATATATATGCTGTACGCAGGAGGAGTGGAATGCACAGAAATGTAGTCCCAGCGTATGGTAGTCTCGACCGAAACCGTACACTTCGTGGACCAGAGTTTAAACACACTAGACTATGTTTAATGGGCGACCCTCCCCGCAGTCTTTTGGCCACAAACAAACGTGTGCAGAGGGTAAGATGGCAAGTGGGAGAGGAGTGGGAGTGGGGGGGGGGGTGGAGTGTATGGAGAAGTGACGTTTGTATGTGGGCAGGTTGAAGCGTCGGAGAGCGAGAGTGGTTGGAGGATGGTTTAAACATTCGCATTAATGCTTATTTGCTGCCCTCGGTCGGTTGGTGCTGCAATATCTGTCATGTGTACGTAGGATTGTCATGTTTTTTTGCCATTCGTGTGTAACTGCCAGGTGGTCCACGTCTTGCCTGTCGAATAAAGTTGAACGGCCGGTACTGGTGTTTTATATATATCGCTGATGAAGTCGTTCAGGGTTTCGAACATACATTGAGGCCAATGTACCGATCACGGTGCTAGGATGCAGCAATTTTTCGTGATTTTTATTTTTATGAAACACGTGTGGCCGCACGAATGGAAAAGAGAGGCCATTCGACAGTAAAGAGAGACGTTGCACGTCGTCGATGAAATGACCAAAAAAAAACTACAAAATCTCCGCACGACGGAGCGTAACCCTTCAGAAACTTCACTTTGATATAACTTCCCTGGTACTTGGTACGAGTATAAATGTTGGAACAAAAAATACAAAAACAGCTGTGAGATCTCGGTGAGATCGAGGATTTCGTCGAAACTCATATTTGCTAGGACGTATGCGACATGAACGTATATATCGCAAACGAAACCACCAAACATTACGTAAGCCAACCGCACTTTGGAGCTTGCCCTTGACGCATGCTACGGTAGAGGTTCATCATACTTTTTCTCAGCGTGGTCATTTTAGGAGTTCTACGTATACCTCACCCAAAAACTGATTTGGATTTTTAAAAAAAGTGCTACGTACTAGTATGTACGAGATGATCAATACCACCACCACCCACCGTGGCCGAACGTTTAAAATGGTTAATTTGGCAGCACAATAAATACTGAAAGACGACGAATTTTAAGAAGCCATGTCATTTAGAAAAACAATCAGCCAAAAAACGGTATACTCTACCCCTATCGTAGCACGCTTCCGTTCGTGGAATTCACGTTGAAATAACATACCAGGTATGTATGTATGTATGTATGTATGTATGTATGTATGTATGTATGTATGCATGTATGCATGTATGTATGTACGTATGTATGTATGTATGTATGTATTGTGAAATGTCTGACATGGATAGACCACACACGACCCCCTCGGACGTGTCACGTGTCGTGAACAAACAAGAGGAAACACGGTTAAGACCGCTCGCTGTGTTGAAAAAGAAGTAATTTTTTTTTTGTTTTCTCAGATTCCCTTTCGGTATGTTGTTAAGGGACACCTTCCTCACCAAACATAAAATTAGCTCGTACCAACTTGTGAGTCTTTTGCAAAATATGAGCATGTTCCAGCGAGAAGCACGGCATTTCACTTATCGGCTTATCGGCAATAAAAGCGGTAATTCGCCGAAGATTTCGACGTTTGTAACACAATATATGTCTACATGATAACCGCTTGGAAAAGGGCAACAACACGTACTGCTGTAGTAGCCTAGGAGACTTTAGGCGTGCGAGTTGTAGTTACGTAGTGAGATATGAAAAGGCTTCGTATTTTTAGGGTACGCGCTATTTTATACCAGTAAGTACCCAGTACCTACTGATAGTACCTGGAAGGGATTTGCTTCATAATATGTAAAATCAATATATCATACGTATGTAGGCTATATATCGTTTTTATACGCCGAGTAATTCGACACTTAACGTCTTGACATGATCGTACAAAGTACGAGGAAGACGTCCATGTCACATGTATTTGTTTGTGTCTTCTGCGACCCTGCAGCGGAGCGGCGCGGCGTACAAAAAACGCCTGTCAAAGTACTACAACACTGTATTGAGCAAATTAGCAACCTCAAAGAAAGTATTCAAGTTCCAGGAAAATATGTATGCGCCACGGCATTTGAGAGTGTGGAAGCAAAGTTTGACATGATTATTGTTTTGCATTGATTGCCCAATGAAAATAAATGTGAAGCCTGGCCTTTTTCTTGACAACTTTCCTTGCGTCAGTTAAGGTCAATTATGTAAAACAAATGCCGAAAGTCGTGCAAAAAATGAACCTTATGAACGCAACAAATAAAAACATAAATGCCCAGTCTCGAGTCTATTCGCATTTATTTTGATGAACAAGCGAGCCAAATTTGGTGTATCAACTCCGAAAAATCAAAGTTCCGAAGATAAAGTTTCGCCTGTCGTTGGAACCTATGCATTTCGAACTTTTTTACAGCAGCAACAGGCAGCAATACTATTTATGGCGCAATACCACCATACCTTCACTCTTACCAAACACGGCATAGCTCCAGTTCTATTCTTCAGACTCCATCTCGGCCAACGTTTAGGTCGTACGTTACGGTTCTCTAGGGGGTGTTGTGTCCCTTCCACCCGTAAGGGAGGGCAGGTACTACTACTCCGAACCCAACCCAACCCAACCCAACCCAACCCAACCGAACCAAAACCAACCCAACCCAACAATACAACAACAGCTAAACCAACACCTGGTTGCTGGAAGTTCCAATGTAAAGAGGCATGCTATTAATACGATAGAAGTGAACCATGTTTTTTCTGAGCTTCTCGCTTAAGGAGCGTCATACCTCACCGAAAAAATGATTTTGGAGGAAAATAAAAGTGCTGCCGGATGCGAAATCTCATGACCAAAGTATATTCTCAAATAGTATTCGTCACAAAAACGAAAGTCCGACGAATTTGGGTTAAGGAGCCCGATCGTTTGGAAAACGATTCAGCCAAAAAGTGCTACCTCTACCGTAGCACTAGCCTAAACGGCATCGCCGGTCGTTCCGTCGAACTGTTACTGGAAATCGTAGATACCGCAGTCCTCGAGGAGGTTGGTCTCGATCACGGCGTTCGTCACGAAGTTTCTTCATGCGGATGCACTCCATCCGGCCTTTTAATTATTAACAAAGCCGTAAGGTATATACGGCGGGTAATGCATTAGCCGAACGTAGACACAATGTTCGGGAGAACGTTTTGTTTGGTCACAATAATCATTTGTCATGCGGACGGATGTACTCCATAATGCCGCCCAGTGAATATGATACGCAGAGCGCCCGAGAGACACAGGACACGTGCTGCGGTACGTAGAGGTATCACATTTTGGCTGAATCGTTTCTGAACGATTGTGCTCCTCAACCCAAATTCGTCGGACTTTCACTTTTGTGACGAATAATGTTTCAGAATATACTTCGGTCAGGATATTTATCATCCGGCAGCACTTTTATTTCCGTCCAAAATAATTGTTTCTGTGAGATATATGACGCTCCTTAGGTGAGAAGCCCAGACAAAACCTGGTGCCCCTCCATCGTAGCATGTGTCACCCTCTTTTCCCCCATGCCGATGCCATCTATCTAGGTATGCTTCCAGTGTTTACGGGTCGTAGCCTCAAACGAGGGTACGAATTTCATGGATTACCAGAGCATCTATGGGAAAACGTTTCAGAGTTTAGACCGAAAGAAACACGGGTGTGCGGGGCAGGTGCCACATGCACAACTAGGTTTGGCTACACAGCAGCAGACGACTACTAAAACAAAACGGGCTGGCATCTCGATCTAAAGTGTGAAACAAATACAGGCTGGTTCAGGCATATCACCCAAAATTCATTCAGTGGCGAATGTCCACGCCGTTTTTTGGAGATAGACCCTGAAATTTGGCACACGTGTTTTATGCGCCCTACCCGAGACTTTAACGGATGGGGTTGTTTTTTTTTTGTTCGTCAGATATTGCTTGTTTTGTAACTTTTTGGGAAATTTTGGGTCTTAAGAGATCCAAAATTCCGGCGAAAAAAAAAAAAAAAAAAACATTTGTAAAAGGCTTGGGTAGGGCGCATAAAACACGTGTACCAAATTTCAGGGTCTATCTCCAAAAAACGGCGTGGACATTTGGACTTTTGTGCGGTAAAAGTGCAAAAATAGGCGTTGCCTCGTTATTACTTAGTTTCAGTATATAATCGTTTTTGGGCGTTAAATATGACTTAATATGATCATACGCAGTCAGATCTTCGAAAATTTGCGTGAAACTTTGTACAAACATGCCTTGGACCACCTGGAAGAGGCTCGTTCAGAATTTGTTTTTTGGGGGAAAACATGTTTTCCTACGGAAACGCCTGACTATTGTTGACCACTTTGAAGGCCTGTGATTGGTCGGGCCACATTTTCGGCGGTAGCGCCAGTTCTAAGCCCTTGAACAAACAACTGGCGACGTCACCCTCTTCCACCGTTCATGGCTACGGTCAGTATGATACCAAATATGTGGCATTGGAGTTGCTATTGCATGCGGCATTCGTCACTGACGAGATTTTGGGTGATGATATGCCTGAACCAGCTCGTACAGAGTTTGACCAAAACCTCTGGACATAATAGACGCGTGCTACGATAGAGGTGGCACTTTTTGGCTATTTGTTTTCTGAAGGGCGGAGGAGCTCCTTAACCCAAATTCGTCGAAATTCCATGCTTTGTCATACAGCACGTTTAAATTTATGCTTAGGCCATGGGATCGGGCATCGGGTTCGTAGAACTTTGGTTTTCCTCCACAATCAGTTTTTTGGGGTGGGTATAGACGCGTGCTACGGTAGAGGTATCATTTTTTGGCTGAATCGTTTTTTGAACGATCGGGCTCCTCAACCCAAATTCGTCGGACTTTTATCATTTTTTGTGACGAACAATGCTACAGGTATACTTCGGTCATGATATTTATCATCCGGAAGCACTTTTATTTTCCTCCAAAATCATTTTTTGGGTGAGGTATGACGCTCCTTAAGTGAGGAGCTCAGAAAAAAACATGGTGCACCTCTATCGTAGCATGCGTCTATAGAGCTTCTGGGGTGACCACCCTCAGAAATTTCATGTTGCACCTGCATGCAGGCTACCGTAGCATGCGTCAATATTTCAGTCTGTTTGGTAGGTATTCGTATGAGGGATGCCCCCGAGATATGCTCAAATTTCCGTCCAGAGCAGCACAACATATAATAGTAATAGTATGGACGTGTTCTCGGTGTAGTATGAGCTCACCAGAAAGTTACTGCACATAAACTCAAGATGCATGCTACGATAGAGCTTGCACGCCATGTTTTTGTCTGAGCTCCTCACGTGAGGAGCTCCATAACTCACCGAAAAAATGATGTTGGAGGAATATAACCGCAGTGTTACCCGATAAACAAGCTCATGACCGAAGTATACTGTGAAACATATTGCAACACAATACTGAACGTCCGACGACCCCGGGTTAAGGAGGCCGATCGTTGAGAAAACAATTTTCAGCAAAAAGTGCTACCTAGAATCGTAGCATGCGTCTCGAAACGTACCCGCAGTTGTGTATGTGCATGTCGCTGACGAGTAATCCCACGGTAGGTGTACCACTTTTAGACTCAGTATTTCCTGACCGGTTGTGCTTCTCACGTGAGTAACCACCGGATACTATTAATATTTTACTGGTATATATGTTTTCGGACTACCGAATTGGAAGGTTTTGTCGCATTCCTCGAACGAATGTTTCCGAAGTCATGTTTCGGGTGAGATATTGAGCTCCTCATGTGAGGAGCTCATACACTTCTGCTGCGCCCCTACCGTGGGATGACTCTGACGTGGACGCCGATGAGGAGGTCGGTCGGAGCGTCCTGCCCTTCCACCCAGATGCATTTGTCCACGTAGTCCTCTTTCGCGTCGATACCGTTCAGGCGTTCAGGTGCCCGTCGACTGTGAAGCCCCTGTTGGATAGAAGTGTGCGTGCGAGCGTGTAGACGCAGAGGTTCGATAGGGGAGAGGCGTGCAAGGGAAGGGGTGGCACAGCAGCAGTCGTATTGATTAGGTTGTACCCCCGTTCGATGTGTATAGTGTGTGTGTGGTCCATCTAGATAGTTCACACATCCAAGATCGCAATGAGTTTAGCGCCAACGGATACCAGGGAAGAGGCATGCAAGGAAAATGGGTGGCACAGCAGTCGCAGTGACTACTGTGTACCCCCGTTTAACGTGTACGGTGTCTGATCCACGCGCACGTAGTGCACGCGTCCGACATCGCAACTCTTCCCTCAAACGATTACGAGAACTTTCAGGGCAGAAGAGTTCCTGATCGATTACGCTTGAGGTTTGTGTGCCCGGGGGGAGCCAAATATGCTGCAGACGATCCACAGCAAGTGCGTGTGTTTCTGCGTTGGATCGGTGCTGTGTGGACCCTGTACAGCATGTCACACTGGCAGGTTGGGAGAATGATTATATGTCTTGTGATAGATATGTTTTTCCAAACTGAGCACAGAAGTTAACCACAAAAAGTCCCGAAGACCCAACAGGCGTGACAACGGAAAGCTTAGAGGCTGTGATGTGATTACTTCGATACGCTTGCTGCCTGGAAGGCCGTCGAAGGTTGTGATTTGTACAGCGACGATACTGGTACTGACGGCATAAGCGGTGGCGGCGTCGATGGCGGTATTGACACGTGTGTGCAGCTGTAGGGGGCACCCGCGTCGAGCGACAGCGCGTGTCCCGCTGATGTCCACACAAGGAATTGAAAATTTTATCTCGTGAAGGAAATATCGTTCCCGCCATTGAGAAAACCGACAGTTCGTGATTTGTCACTGGAATTAAGCGGGACCATTGCTAATAGTAATCCACTGCTAATATCGTCGACGGTATCGCTATCTATACTGTCGGTTTCACGAGCTTTCTCAACCAGATGCTGTTGCTTGATCATATCACGAACAAAAATTGGACGCATGCTACGATAGAGGTGCACCATGTTTTTTTCTGAGCTCCTCACTTAAGGAGCGTCATACCTCACCGAAACAAATGATTCATGAGGAAAATAAAAGTGCTTCCGGATGAGAAATCTCATGAACGAAGTAAATTCTGAAACATATTTCGTCACAAGGATGAAAGTCCGAAGCATTTGGGTTAAGGAGCCTGATTGTTCAGAAAACAACTCAGCCAAAAAGTGCTACCTCTACCGTAGCACGCGTTATCTAAGGGAGCCAGGCTCGATGTGTGGACGAAATAAAGGAAATTCTAGAGTCTGTCATCTTGGAAATGGTGAAGAAAACACCCTCTCTTTAAATACGAAATCCAGCCTGAGCCAGATTTTCTGTTTCTTAGTAGCTGTTGTGTACTATATTATATACCTCGAAGCAGACTGCTACCTATTATTTTGCCCTCACCGCGGTCATAGTGACAATCGGCTCGCGGTACAGCCAATTCGCCAGAGATATCGTGTCCCCGGGGCCCGCCACACCCAAGGCGCTTCCGTGAGCGACACCGGGTTGGCACTTGGATCGACCTCGTACACGGTACCGCTGCCCTCTTTGGTCGTCGGGGCCGGAGGGGTGGTACTTGGCGAAGCGGGAGCAGTGGTCGGTGACATTTTTCGAATTAAAGGTCCCGATGATCGTTCGTTTGAGAGGAGATCGACATGGCAGCGGAGAAGAATGACATGTGGAGAGAATGCCTGTATAGACTGCTGCAGTACCCAACGCGCAAAAGTGCGATCCTACGATATAGTCCAAGACACTCTGCCATTCTGGCGGTTCTACTGAGTCCCCTTCTGTTTCGGTTCAAAAGACGTCACCATGTGCGTCCGGTTTGGGTTTCCAGGGCCGAAATTCATGTTTTTCAGAGTGATGGGAGGATGGCCGGCTGCAAAACCGTGGGACTCGTCGAAGCGGGAACGGTGGTTCGCGACGGTGCTGGTTGTGTTCCTTCCAGCTAGGAGGCCAAGACAGCTGCAGCATGTTCATACCAATCATTACTTAATACAGTAGTTCATGGCACGCGCTGATTGTGGCGTTTAGCGGCTCGCACCGGGTTGAGACATGTTGTGACGCGGGGCCCACAAAAAGTGTTCGAAAATGTCAATTTTTATTTGTGAGGGGCGAAGCTACGCACACCCGAGTGACCTAGACGCGGTAGGTGTGAAAATCGCGAGGGGCAATCTATCGTAGCCCCCGACCCCCACTCCACGGTACACGGGTTAGAGGCCTTCGACGCGTGCTACGGTAGAGGTATCACGTTTCGGCGGAGTCGTTTTCTGAACGATCGAGCTCCATTAACCCAATATCGTCTGACTTTCATTTTTTTGACAAAATAATGTTTCAGCGTATACTTTAGGTCGTGAGATTTCTCACGCGGCAGCACTTTTATTTTCCTCCACATACATCATGCTTTTTCGGTGAGGTTTGTACGAAGTATGACGCTCCTTACGTGAAGAGCTAAGAAAAATGCATGGTGCACCTCCATCGTTTCTTGGGATCTCCGTTTTTTTTTCGGGCCAGTTGATCTCCTATGGGTTATTAGCACGAACGATGCAATTACTACAGGAGATTGTTTTTTATTTTCGGAGTACCTGTAGGACGTAAACATATTGGTGAAGGCTGCGCGAGCAACCCTTCTTCCCCAAAAGCATTCTGCGCGTGAGATAGTAAGCTTCTCGTACACGCCCAGAAGCCCCGAAAATAAGGAACCGGGACTAAACTGGCATTCGACGCGGGCTACGATAGAGATAGGTACACCTTTTTTTGGCTGAATCGTTTTCTGAACGATCGGGCTCCTTAACCCAAATTCGTCGGACTTTCATTTTTGTGACAAAACAATGTTTCAGAGTATACTTACGGTCAGGATATTTCTCATCCGGCAGCGCTTGTGTTTTCCTCCAAAATCATTCGCTCGGTGAGAGGTATGACGCCCCTTAAGGGAGGGCCTCAGAAAAAAACATGGTGCACCTTCTATCGTGGCATGCGTGATTCATCACTGACATTCATCGCCAGTCGGGGCCGACAATGGAGAGTAGTCAGACCCCGTTTATCCCCGGCAGGCTGGGACATGTCGACGTGAAACTACCGTAGAGCAGTACGTATACAGCAGATGCGTGCTGCGATAGAGATAGCACGTTTTTGGCTGAACTGATTTCTGAACGAGATCGAGCACCGTAACCCCAACTCGGCGGACTGTCATTTTATTTTGTTGCAATCTCGTTCCGTGTACGCTTCGGCCGCGGGGTTGTCCATCGGATAGCACTTTTACTTTCCTCCAAACTCAGTTCGGGGTGAGATATAGCGCTCTTCAAGTAACCACCCTTCCAAGGCAAAAACATGGTGCACCTCTATCATAGCGTGCGTCAGCATGCGGACGTGTATTTCGGTAGTAAAATATGGGGGCTTGTCGACGTCTCACCACTGTTTGTTGTCGTCATCATTGATGATAATGCAATATTCAGCCGAGGTGGAGCTGCACAGGTCCCCAGTCTCCTTTATCTTTTGCTCGTGCAGCAAGAGGACTGTCAGAAACAGATTGAAAAAAGGGGAGCCAGGCACCGGTTTCGTTAGACATGGTTATCTATTATGTCGCCACCACGCGTTCTTTGTCAGGCTTTTTGGCGATGCGTGTGGCTAAACAGCCGAGCATCATTGAACGTCTGCCCGCCATATATATGTACGTTGGTCGACATGTATGGTCAAACGTTTTTTTTTTGTCCACAGTTAGAGCGTTCCAGGCGTACTTTCACGCGGCCGACACGCGTACGATGGTCGAGCCACGGTAAGACCATTGGGCCGGACGATTCTGGACACTTAAAAAAAAAAATGGCATAGTGTACTCCTGCGGAAGGCTATACTTGCTGGCAGGGGGGTGATTATTCTCGAGACTAATCTTGCACATAGACGACCAATACCAACCCACCAAGCACACTTATCTGGTGGAGCTCGGAAGCACCGTAAGCACTGACGCGTGGTACGACGAAGGTAGCCCTTTTTGGCTGAATTTATTTCTGAATGATCGAGCTCCTTAACCCAAATTCGGCAGACTTTGATCATTATGTTGTTGCAATATTGTTCCTTGTCTGCTTCGGCCATGGGATTTTCAATCGGATATATAGCACTTTTACTTTCCTCCCTTGATGCCCTTAATGATCACTTTGAGGGTGAGGTATAGCGCTCTTCAAGTAACCACCCTTCCAAGGCAAAAACATGGTGCACCTCTGTCATAGCATGCGTCCACTAGCCTGCTTTGTTAACGTATATTGTTCACTCTTGGTTGTACAATACATCACCGTCGATATTTGTATATGTCTTCCTCCTTTGAGTCGTGCCGTATATCCGAGGAGCCATACTAACCCCCCCCCCCCCGCGCGCGCGCCCTCTTCTCCCTCCCGTTCGCCCCTCCGCGATTTTATTTGTCTACAATTACACGGTGCAGAAGACCGAACCGACACATAAGAGCAATCCCACCCACGGCATGGGTGGCGCCTTGTTGATTTTAGTATCTCATCCGAAAACAACCTTGTCAGAAATGTGATCGTGAATACAAGCTGTAACATTCTTATGCACTGTAGCTGGTACGAAGGACCGTCGTACATAGGACCAAAATGCTGTTTTTAATAGTAAAGATTCGGAAATAAGAGTGAACTATTTTTGTTACGTAGTACCACTGTTTTTGCTATTTATGGCCCCTCCGTCATATGTCGAAATATATAAATACATTTCGAATGATATGATCATCGCACCAAGAGGGTATTGCCAAGGACCATAATAGTAAATAGGACAAAGACGCGTGCTACGGTAGAGGTAGCATTTTTTTTGGCTGAATCGTTTTCTGAACGATCGAGCTGCTTAACCCAAATTCGTCAGACTTTCATATTTTGTGACGAATAAGGTTTCAAGTGTACTTCGGTCATGAGATTTCTCATCCGGCAGCAATTTTTTTTTCCTCCAAACTCCTTGTTTCGGTGAGGTGTGTATGACGCTCCTTAAGGGAGGAGCTCAGAAAAAAACTTGGTCCACCTCTATCGTATTAGCATGCGTCTATTCACTATGGGCCCGTGTAACAGTTGCTGAGGATCCCAACCGGTCCGAAACGAAGACGTCAACACCCAAACAAAAAACTAGAACAACACGCCCAACCGGTTCGGGTGGCATGAGTAACTATCGCCTAACCCACCTTGCCGCCGGGGCGCTCGCTGCAACCGGGTCCTCCGCACGAGACGCACTCGGCCGCGCAGCAGATCTCGCTGAGCTGGATCCCGGCAAGGCCGTTTGCTGCAAGTCGTATATACGTGGCTTCGTTACGCAACAAACATCAGGGAGGGGCATCGCAGCAAGCACGGGTGGTATAGATGGGGTGGGGTGGGGTGGGTGGGTGGGTGACTCGTTGGGTTGGTGGGTAGGTAGACCGGTCGATCGGTGGGTGGGTCCCTTTTTTTGTAAGGGTATATAATGACGCTTGCGAGGATAGAGGTAAAGGTACACTTTTTTTGGCTGAAAGTGTTTCTGAACGATGGAGCTCCTTAACCCAAATTCGTCGGACTTTCAGTCTTGTGTTGCGAAAAAAAAAAATCCGATTATACTTCGGTCATGATATCGGTCATCGGGTAGCACTTTTTTTAACGTTCGTCCAAAAACATTTTTTTCGGCGAGGCGTAAAGCTCCTCAAGTGGAGAGCTCAGAATAATCACGGTGCGCCTCTATCGTAGCATGCGTCTAATGTTAAAGATGTATACGCGTATAGCTATCGTTACATTGATTGGTCGTTGGAGCGGAATCGCAAGACGGCGCGGACAAACCCACGTTCGCGAGCAATGTATAAATTGTTAATACTGTACTGTAGTGCGGACGCATGCTACGATAGAGGTGCACCATATTTTTTCTGAGCTCCTCACTTAAGGAGCGTCATACCTCACCGAACAAATGATTGCGGAGGAAAATAAAAGTGCTGCCGGATGCGAAATCTCATGACCGAAGTATACTCTGAAACATTATTCGTCACAAAAATGAAAGTCCGACGAATTTGGGTTAAGGAGCCCGATCGTTCAGAAAAACAACCAGCCAAAAAGTGCTACGTCTACCGTAGCACGCGTCTGCGTATCGTAAAATATTCCTGAGTACAGTTTACAGGCCTAATACTGCAGGTAGGTACTTTATCCACTGCTGTATGCGGCGAAATAAGGAGCTGACCCTGCGCATTAAGTCACAGTGCATTGCGGCTGGTGCTACGGTAGGAGGGTCACTTTCAAGTCCATTGTGTTTCACGGATGAGAGCCACTCCGCCGAGTGGACACTACATTTCTTCGCGTTTTTTTTTCAAGTCTTAATACACTGGGCGTTTTCGAGATATGCACCACCATGGTATGCTTGCTACTCTCTGCGACAACAACATATATATCCCTGCATCCAGTTTTGCGTGAGGGTACAGAGCCACTCGCCCGAGTGGAGTAAACGTGGTTGTCAAAATCAGACTACCCCCCCCCCCTGCCGTAGCACCCGTCAGCCGAAAGTGGTCATACACTTGCTTCTGTGCGTTACAACACGACATAATCGTGGACAGCAAGCACGCCCCAGCGAGTTGTTTGCTTATACTCGTAACAAGGATACGACACTTCGGTACTTGTTGTATCACGGGGGACCATAGTAAATAGAACCTACGGTTTGCACAAAAACCTATGTATATACCCATTTTTACTAAGAATATTTGGTCCTATTTACTATGGCCCACCCTGATCGGAAAACCGGTGCACCACGGTTGAAGCGGCGGTGACGGCGGCGAGCTTTTGGGGGAGGGAGGGCCTCTCTTGGTCACTTCCTTTTTCCCCCTCCTCCTCCCATCATCCTCTCCGGAGGTGGCAATAATAATACACACTTTCAACGTCTTCTGGACGCGCCGATGGCGGCATCGAGGATCATCTTCTTACGTCTTTAACCCATGCACCGGATCTCCGATCACAACCGTAATAGGCGACCTCGGTATGCGATTAGCCCAAAATACCAGCTTGTGGTTCTCCATTGGTTTGTTTTTGTTTTGTTTTTTCCCATCCCACTTATTATCTTCGCACTTCTGTCGTACTCCCTCCCTAATAATGGTCGCAACTCAGATCCGGGGTCACAAAGTAGGCTCCTCTCCCTCCTCCCCCACTACGGTTCTTGCCTTGATTTTTATCGCGCAGAGGCTTCGTGCCTTCCCAACGCTCGTCGATTTTCATCGATGTTTGCTAACTCACGCTCTCGTGCGTGTGTACGGCTGCTTTTCGTGGACGTATTCGGCTATCGCCGTTGGCACACGCAACTGGGAACTTCTGTAGATCCCTATGGTATACCGCATGTGGTGAGCGTATTTCAGTACCAAACGCTGACGTGAAGCCTCTTTACGTCTCACCACCGCTGTCATCGTCCATCAATGACGCACGGCGCAGCCGAGGTGGCGCTGTACACAGGTTCCCGTCCTCCTTGATCTTGCCAGTACAGCAGGAGGACTGTAAAAGACAAAACAAGTCAGAAGCGGTCAGGGTCCGATTTCGCTAGGTAAAGCTATTTAGGTCGGTACCATGCGTTCGTCAGGCCCTGACAAGGCTGGTGGAAGAACACCCGAGCAGCATTTTTGAACGTCTGCCAGCCATGAGACCTTCAGGTGGGATTTGTGGAATATCATGAGTTGTTTGTACACGGTTACAGCAGCTCAGATGTACGTTTACGCGGTCGGCACACGCAACATGGTCGAGGCATGAGTTCGTCAGGCCAGGCGGTTTTGGACACTGAATGACGCATGCTACCATGGAGGTCACCTGCACCATGTTTGTTTTTTAGCTCCTCACTTAAGGACCGTCATACCTCACCGAAGGAAGGATTCTGGAGGAAAGCTTAAGTGCTGCCGGATGAGAAATTTCATGACCGAATTATGCTCTGAAACATTATTCGTTACAAAAATAAAGTCCGACGAATTTGGGTTAAGGAGCCCGATCGTTCAGAAAACGAATCCTCCAAAAAGTGCTACCTCTACCGTAGCACTCGTCGAATATAATTGGATGGTGAACTCCTGGTTACTTTAGTGGCTCTTCGAGACTACTGCTGTGGCGGACACTATAGACACCACCCCACAAAGTGCATTGCTTTAGATGGGATCCGGAAGCACTAAGCACTGTCCTACGTTGTCACCTAGGTTTTCCTTTTTTGGTTTTTACAAAGTATTACCTTCGCCCGTATTGTATCTCTCCCTCCTGAGTCGTGCACACATACATGTGGGGAGACACACTAGAACCCTTCGCGCGGTTGGGTTTTGCTACTAAAATACGCGATGTATCGGCATGGCGACTCAACACGTGGAAAGGGGTGGGTGCCAAGTTTAGTTAGTTTGTGTTTTTGTTTAGTTTTCGTCAAACGAGGCGCTCAGTATTTCACCTCGGCAGACAAGCCTTCCAAGATATGTGTCCACGAATATACCGACCGACAATATCCACTGACTACGTACGCCGTCACATGAGATATATAACGTCATGATGGAAGAGATACACGACAGTATTATGGGTATCGCGCTAACAGAAGGTTGCTGAGGAGCTCAACCCGTCAGGAAACACCATGCCAAAACTAATAAATAAATATTACAAAGATGCGTGGTACGATAGAGATAGCACTTTTTGGGTGAAATTCTTTCTGACATGATCGAGGTCCTTATTAGCCCAAAATCGTCTGACTGTCATTATTTTGTTGCAATATTGTTCCTTGTTTTCTTCGGCCATGGAATTTTCAATCGGATAGCACTTTTACTTTCCTCCCTTAATGATCACTTTGGGGTGAGGTATAGAGATCTTGAAGTAACCACCCTTCGAAGGCAAAAACATGGTGCACCTCTACCGTAGCATGCGTCCAAACCAAACGTCTAACCCCTACCGTAGCACGCGTCGGCGACATCACCTGAAACCCACCTTGTCGCCGCGGCGCTTGCTGCAACCTGATCCTCCGCACGAGCCGCACTCGGGCGCGCAACACACCTCGCTGAGCTGGATCCCAGCAAGGCTGTTGCTGCAAGTCATGGATTCAGTACAAACATCAGGAAGAGGCGTGGCCGCAAGCGAGAGTGTGGGTCGGTGGGTGGGTTCGTTGGCGGCTTGTTGGGTGGGTTGGTGGGACGCGTGCTACGATAGAGGTCGCACCATGTTTTTTCTGGAGCTCAATACTTGAAGAGCTCCACCACCTCAACCCGAACTGATTTTGGAGGAAAGTAAACGTGCTATCCGATTGAAAATCTCATGACCGAAGCAAACAAGGAACAACATTGCAAAAACATCATTTCAATCCGCCCATTTTGGGCTAAGGAGCTGGATCATTTCAGAAATAATTTCAGACAAAACGTGCTATCTCTATCGTAGCACGCATCGTGGGTGGGGTCACATATAAATGTGTTATACTTGTATATGCGTATACATACAACAAATATATGATTCTAGAGGTAGCGAACAGCCAAAAGGCTCGAACAAACCAACGCTCGCGAGCACTACCGAGTAGAGCGCAACGCTAGAGACGACTTGTTTGTGTAGGCCCGGCAGGTACTACGTATATCTACACCGTATACATATGTGCTATAATCAGTTGCATGTTGCGTGAGAGACCCTGATTCTTCAAGTTTCATACTATCGACATGAAACACACTTACTTGCTCCTGATGTAAACGTATGGTGTGATAATTTGCGGCCTGCAATCAAGCCCCTGCGAGTTTGGTTGCCCCCCGCACTCTAGACAAATCCCTCTTTCTCGTGTGTGCCCCCTTCGTACTATCGCGAGCGTCGTCGTAGTCCTTCCCGCGCCAACGAAGCAACAGCAGCAGTCCATTTCCGACGCGTGCTACGGTAGAGGTAGCACTTTCTGGCTGAATCGTTTTCTGAACGACCGCGCTCCTTAACCCAAATTCGTCGGACTTTCATTTTTGTGACGAATGATGTTTCGGATTATACTTCGGTCATGACATTTCTCATCAGGCAGCACTTTTATTTTCCTCCAAAACCCTTTATTCGGTGAGGGTATGACGCTCCTTAAGTGAGGAGCTCAGAAAAAACATGGTGCACCTCTATCGTAGCATGAGTCTTACCCTAGATTCACCGGAAACACTCTTGAGGCTCCTCAGTGGATCTCTATACCCCACACCAAATAATCTTCCTCTCGTAAAGCAAAAAAAAGCGCGACCCGAGGAACATTGCGACACGATGCATGCTACGATAGAGGTGCGCCATGTTTTTCTCTGAGCTCCTCGCGTGAAGAGCTCCATAACTCACCGAAAAAATGATGTTGGAGGAATATAACCGCAGTGTTACCCGATAAACAATATCATGACACGAAGTATACTCTGAAACCATATTGCAACACACTACGATTGAACGTCCGACGACTCTGGGTGTTAGGGCCCGAATTAACGAGTATAAAATAGATCCAATTTGGAAAAAATAAAATTCAAATTCGCTTTTCATTGGTTAACACACGCACCAGCACCAAATATTATTCCCCAAGATTGTAATCTTTGGTGCTGGTGCGTGTGTTGACCAATGAAAAGCGGATTTGAATTTTATTTTTTCCAAATTGATTTTTTTTATTCTTCGTTAAAACGGGCCCTTATGGAGGCCGATGGTTGAGAAAACAATTCAGCAAAAAGCGCTGCCTCTATCGTTAGAAAGTGCTACCTCTTCTATCGGTCTAGGCCTGTTTAAAAAACGAATGCCACACCAGTGATTATTATGTAGTTGCGGAGCACCCAATTGGACAATTTTGGGCAATTAAAAAACTGATCGTCAATTTCGTGGCAAGCCTCTGTACCAACGACTCATCCCACGGTGGTAGCGGTGCAGCAGAGTTTTTCTGAGCTCCTCACATGAGGAGCTCAATATCTCGCCCGTAACATGACTGACTTCGGAAACATTCTTTCGCGCAAACCGACCAAAACCTCCAATGCAGTCAGTCCAAAACGAAACCTACCAGCACAATAATAATAGTATTCGGTGGTTACTAACGTGAGGAGTTTAGCTGGTCAGAAAAGTGTTGAGGTAAAACGTGGTACCCCTACCCTGGGATTGCTCCAAGGACAACAAACGGTGTGGAGCCGTAACGCCACAGTATTTTCGAAGCTTCTACCGTTGTGGCTGTTGAAATCAGCCTCACGGTTCGAGCAACACCATATATGTTCCCCTGTGGAGGCCCTACAGCAGTACTGCGAAGAGCACAAAGGTCGCATCATGCAGTATTGTGAAGAGCTCAGAGGTTCTATCATGCAGTGCGTTGAGCTTAGGTAGAAGTTCCTTTTCAACCACAGGAGGGTAGCTGAAGATACCTTTTTTCTGGACATGGAGTGTGCAGTGTGCACTACTGTAGACGTACACACAGTGGGGCAGAAACGGTCAGGTAGACGTTTTGTATGCATTGCCCACTTCGTTTTATCGGCTCGCTGGGTCCCTTGGTACTCACCCTTTCTCGTCCCGCTGCGCTTGCATACTGCGCTCTTGGTTTGGTGTGGACGACCTCGTTCATATAAAGGCCCAGATGGCCAGCGTGTACTTTTTGGCGTACGTGTACACTGCTGTTACTCACCCATGCTTGTTTTGAGCTGCTGTATGCTTTCTGGAGTGGTTGGCCGTGGCATACAGTGTATGTGCCGCCGTTTGCGCAGACCGATTACTCCTGTCTGCGCCCACGTAAACAAAGTGGATATCTACACATTCTTTACAGGGGGAGGGTGCCGGGCAACACCCGTGATAGTAATGATAGCCTTGTGCTCACCGCTCGAAGCGCGAAGGGAAGTCATGCCCACCAGTCCGAGCAACGCACATTCGAAGCGCAGGGTGGCCTTGTTAGTGCCTCTCTGGCGTACTTTAAGCTACGCCTGTAGGAATATATAGGACAACCGAGCAGACACCATGCGCCAACCAATTTTTGCGGGGGATGAGATCAGTATACGATACATATATATGTGACAATTGGTGAAAGGGAAAATAGAGACAAATTACGAGTAATCTGCGATTCGTTTGCAGTGTCTACCCCCTGTAGTCTAGGCTCGGACTTGAACGTACGAAACGAATTTTGACATGTCACCCCTGCTGTCGCCACACATGGATTTTCACAGGACGCGAGAGGACCAAAACAAAAAATCTCAATTTGGCTAGAAGGCTCGCAGCTTACTACCAGGCTAATGACGTGCTACGTACGATAGAGGTATACCTTTTTTTGGCTGAAACGTTTTCTGATCGATAGGGCGATGCGTGCTACGATAGAGATAGCACGTTTTTGGCTGAAATGACTTCTGAATGATCCAGCTCCTGGGCCCAAAATGGGTGGATTGAAAATTATTGTGTTGCAATGTTGTTCCTTGTTTGCTTCGGTCATGAGATTTTCAATCGGATAGCACTTTTACTTTCCTCCAAATTCAGTTCGGGTTGAGGTGGTGGAGCTCTTCAAGTATGGAGCTCCAGAAAAAACATGGTGCACCTCTATCGTAGCATGCGTCCCACTTTTTAGCCCAAAATCGTCTGCATTTTACTCTTGTTTCGAAAATGTGTTTCCGAATATGCTTTGGACGCATGCTACGATAGAGGTGCACCATGTTTTTTTTTCTGAGCTCCTCACTTAAGGAGCGTCATACCTCACCGAAAAAATGATTTTGGAGGAAAATAAAAGTGCTGCCGGATGCGAAATCTCATGACCGAAATATACTCTGAAACATTATTTCGTCACAAAAATAAAAAGTAGTCCGACGAATTTGGGCTAAGGAGCCCGATCGTTCAGAAAACGATTCAGTCACAAAGTGCTCTACCTCTACCGTAGCACGCGTCTTTCGTCGTGGTATTGTTCATCGGGCATCACTTTCTATTTTCCTCCAAAAACCGTTTTTCGGTGAGGTATGGAGCTCTTCAAGTGACCACCCTTCGAAGGCAAAAACATGGTGCACCTCTATCGTACCATGCGACCAGACGTTTTGTGCTAAATGCTCTTACTATTGAGTATTTTATGCCTAGCAGGATCTAGAGTAGAAACCTGGAGGCATCACGCCACGCACACATAGGTAGGGGGGGGGCTTTATAACACAGGTGCGTACACACCTGGTTTCAGCTACAATTAATGTGTACGTAGTACATAAAGGTTCATATGTCAGTATGGTATTAGTAGACCATAGATATCTGTTGTCTTTTACATTCACTGATGTCTGCCCATTGACGTCGTGCTGCGTAGAAGCTAGTAGTGCTGTTGCGGCAGTTTGTTTTAGAGATAACACATTCCCCCTCTTATGCTTCCCCGTACAGCTATGGTAACTCTCGCCCCGCCTAGCTCTCTCCGAACATAATAGTATCGAGGTGTAGTGTGCCGTGTGTGTGGCGCGTCGAGAACGCGTGCCCATTCGTCGTGGGGTTAGTTTGTGGTATAATGCCTTACTTTTGAGGAAACCTTGCCTCCGTGTTACGGACAGAAAAAAGTAATTGCGTCAACGCTTCTAGAACACAGTGTTAATACAGAGTGGTCACCTTGATTTAAGAATGCCCAAGAAAAGAGCACCCCCCTCCCGATTTTTTCATTTATATTTTGTCTATCCCATTTATTATCTTCCTCCATTTTTTTTCTCTCCCTCTTTGGTCGTAGCTCAGATCCGGCGTCACTAAGCAGGCCCTTCTCCCTCCTCCCCATCACGGTACATTCCTTGCATTTAATCGTGAGAACATTTCAGCACTTTTCCCCCTCGTCGATTTGCGTCAGATTCCGCCTACCCCCGCCACGAAGGCGCTCTCAGCATTGGTTTCTTTTTGTTTTTTCAACGAAAATCAAAATCCCACCAGGGTGGGATTTCAACTCGGGTACCACTGCACTGCTGTAGTAGCTTTTGAATCTGACCACTAGTCTACCGGGGCGTCCGGCGTTTGATTTAAGAACGGTTAAATCGGCTTGTCCCGCCCATACAGACATAGAGATATATAATATTTATATATACAGTATGTATTGCTTATGTACGCTGCTGTCAAACGCGTTCTTCGTAACCTCGTGCCTATACCCGTGGGTCGTCAAGGAGAAGGTTCTAGATAAAGAACTCGTATCACCACGTTACCCAAATATACACACAAGCAGAGCCAGTACCTGTCGTCAAAGGCCCATCATGAACACCACACAGGAGTGAGCCGTACCTTTCCGTCACGCTCCACCCACACATATATACGAGCAGTATCTTATCATCAAAGCCCGGGTCGCATCATCATTATCGCCGACTACTCCCAGGAGGGAGCAGCTTCACGCGAGGCATCCATCATAATGCCTCGCCACATCATATAAACCCCAATCTCCGTAGACCAATATATGAAACCGCCACATATCGGGAAACCAGTATCGAGCAACCGCATACCACAAACAGCCCCCCTATTCGGTGCGCGATACGATAGGTCCCGAATAACTTATAACCAATTGCCAGGTAAAACGGCAAGTCCCAAATTCCATAATAAATAACTGCCAAGGTAAAACGGCAACCCCAAATTCCATCCTNGGGAGGGGGGGAGGGAGGAGGGAAACGGAGCAGTCCCAGGATGTACAAGTCGACCCGCGGCAACCCTTTCCAAAAGCCCAGTCAGTACAAGACGACCCGATACGACCCCGTCATCAGGTCTTGGGAGTACATGACCACTGCCAGAAAAACAAACAACGAGCGAGCGAGGCAGGCAGGCAGGGAGGGAGGGGAGGCATGGAGGGAGGGATGGGAAAGAAGAGGACCAGCTTGAATAGACAGACATACAGACAGACGCAGGACGTACATTACGACATTCAGAATAAACAGAGATCAGGCGACCGAGAGAACGAGGAGGGAAGGGAGAGAGGGAGGAGGGAAAATGATCAGGTCCAGGAAGTATCAGACGACCCGCAGCGACCGCCTCCACAGGCCCGGTCAGTACAAGGGAGGGAGCGATAAATCCTCGCATGCCAGGCGTGCCCGCCCCACCGAGAGTAAGACTGATCACAAAACATTGATTACGACCCTATTCCCTCATACCAAAACATACCTAAACACGGTGGGCATGGCGCAAGAGCTCGGGCGCATATTTCTACATGCCCCCTAGACTCCAAGAAGACTCTCACCAAAACCGCGAACATTGCGCAAGATTTTATGCGCAAATTTTGAAATGCCTCCTAGACTCTTAGACGAAACCACAAAACACGGGCACGGCGCACGACTTCAGGCGCAAATTTCTCGATGCCCCCTAGACTCAAAAGACAAAACCACCAAATACACCTACAGACCCAAACAACACCACTCGAATACCCTATTTTTCACGCGACACGACTCAAAACACCTACAAGACACGACAAAGATGCAAAAACAATACAAGCAACACAAACGTATCTGACATATTTTGGTCTCCGTCCTCTTTCGCCAAGACCTGCGTTCGATAACGGTCAGTGCCTTGTCAGCCCTACGCTCACAAGAAACGACCACTCGAAACAAGTACATTAAAGAATACAGCACAGTGTCTGACTAATCAAACCCACACAATACTAACAGCCAAACAGCCCATCATACATAAAGGCCGCTGAACACTTGACCAACAGAAAGCAGCCGAAACAAACTAGTGATTGACTCGAGCATTCATCACGGCCGCTAAACGCATAAAACAATCATCAGCGCGGGTACTCACCAATGAATCTAGCAGCCAAGCATCCAGAGAATCCAGAGACCGGGAAAATGTCCATTTGGTACCTATACATATATTTTAGGGCAAATGCCAAAATCAGGTATACCTGATCCATTTGAGCCAAAACCAGGTATATACTAAAACCAAGTAAAAAACGCACGCCACGAATGGTGTTTTTCATGACTTTTTGGCTGTGAGAAATAGTAAAACATACGAGTACTACTTTTGAATTTGCGCCTGCATAGCAGAATGATAGCGAACGTACGTGTCCTCCGAACTCTGGATCAATGTTGTATGCAATTTTCTGTACGGGTATTAATATATATCGTATGCTTTCATTGCTCTCATGATCACACTCGCTCCTACGACGTGTATTTCCGTATTCTCGTATTACTGGGGACCATAGTTAACAGGACCTATGGTAGACAAAAAAAACTACATATTTACCTGTTTTTACCCACAATATTTGGTCCCATTTACTATGGTCCTCTGTAATACCAAGAACACATACATGTATCTATATTACTAAATGCTGTTAGTCTGTCTGTCTGTAATCCTGATCTCGCGTTCCAGAGCGCTTCAGCCCAGCCTTGCCCCATAGATAGGGAGGGTGGGTGCCACAACCAGTGGAATGCCCGGTCTCATGCCCGGCCGAGAGCTGGCCGTCGCGCACTGAGCATCGCCACAATCCCAGCAACAGTGACAAAGAACGGCGATGTAAGGGCCAATTGAACTCTACATTTATTCACCAATGGTCCTTATATTTCCGTACATACTGCAGAACGCGCCCGAAGCGCTCTCGCCCTGAGGCTTCGCACATGGCGGATGCAAAAATCCACGAAGGACCCCGGCGCTGCTGTAGGCCGGTCTACCGAGATACCTTGTAATCAGTAGCAGCAGCAGCCACGCCGTCAAGCCCAGGTCGTGCGCAGTATGCCGTGTGTTTAGGAGGGCAGCCGTCAAGGCCTGATAAGGCGGAACTGCCTCCACCAGCTGATGGGAGACTGTCGAAAAACAAAATTATCGTCAACTCAAGCAAGGTGAACTCGAGTTTCATTTCCGAGTTGCATTCGGAAAATAATCGCATATTGGCTTTAATATCGCACGAACTGCGAATACGCATATATATGTCGATGTTGCCCGAAGGTAAACAATCGAAAACAAGCGATTATCTTGAGTTCTATGTACGTCTATTGTAATTGCTGTTTTAATGTTGAAAATTGAAATATATTGAGAAATTCGAGAACATTAATTCGGGTTTCAACCAGGAGCGATATTGCATTGCTTTTGTATAGGCAGCAGGTGCCATCGAGCGAGCTACGTACGTGAACGAGATCGATATGATACTGATACAAGGGCTCCGCATGGATGCCGGCATTCGCCGGCACCCATGCTCCGGATAGGAAAATATACCTCAGTGTCGTACGACGTGGCGCTTGTTCATGACGGAGATCTGTGTTGTTAAGAAATCTATGGTCCGTGCAGGAATACTTTCACTTTTCTCCTCCGGCCGCGGTTCTTTTCTCGCGCTATCGGCTGCGGGGCACGCAGGGGGGCCGCGTGTACACCACGGCGCAAGTGCGGGTCCCGGCCGAGGCCCGTGGGGCGTGCTCTGGGCCTTCAAAGTCGCGAATTATGGCAAATAACTCAGGGGAGACGTTCCGACTTGACACCGCCTCGCAACTATCATGCAAAACCTGCCGTACGACTGGTTTTTGGTTTTCGTTTTTGACCCACCGCATGAACGGAACACACACAGCACACGCACCACGCACGAGACAAGAATACGGACCACACCGACTTGAAATTGAACGAGGCACACATAAAGCGTCGTACAGCAGTAGTTGATACCACGTTGCATGCGTCTGCTCTCTCTCTGGGCTGTGTACATGCGCATTTTATACAAATCTGCAAATTTGGTCCCAAAAATTTTCAATCTACGTGGAGTACATACATACCAGGTACACAGATCTACGATGAGTACGTATGCATGCATATCATAATACGTCTATCTACGTAAAACGATAGGCCGATCGACATGCGGACGAATATTGATGTACGTTCAGCCGTACTGCACTGTAGTACTGTACTACTACTGTACGTACGAGTACTGCTGAATGTTACGAGTGCATGTCTAGACTTCAAACTACAAAGCAACCAAGGCGCCACTTATCGAACAGCACAGCAGTACAGCAGAAGAAGCTGTGTAACACGCAGTAGTAGCCGCTGCTCAGATTGTTGCCTTTGTGACGGCTGTGGTGTCCAGTATGCGTGCGCAGGATCCGCACCACACAGCTAGCAGGGGGGATCCAGCAGGTGTAGTTGTGACAGCTATAACAGACGAACTATAGTGTACCGCTGTGTTCTGTCTTTCTTTGTATAGGCGTGTCGGTGTGTGTATGTTTGATGTATCCTATTCCAGCAAAAACTCCCCCTCTGATCGCGCAGTACAGCAGCGGTTGAAAACGGCAAAACAGCTAATACCCGTCACGAGTATGATACGAGTATGGATAACACTTTATACTCGCAAAAGTTTGGGCTCCGGGCACCTGGGTACCCAGCTGTTCGACGGGTACCCTTAGACGAGTACTCGGCTGCTAAACGCACACCAGGGTACTCTGCTCTCCAGCACAACAGTTAGATCTAACTGCTGTGTGTGCTCTGTGTACTCACTCGTTGTGTATTGTGTATTGTGCTATGCTGTCGGTACTGTTCTGTGTGCAGGCACTTTTTCTGTAGTATGTGTGTACTCTGGGTGTGCTCTGTGTGTTTCGTCTTCGTACTGAACAATTTTGCCCTCTATGTACTCTGTGTGATATGTGATATGTGCCGCTGTAGCAATGATCTACATTAGTTGGACCGGTCATGACCGGTCAGTCATGACCGCTCATGACCGCTCGTGACCGGTCATGACCGGTCATGACCGCCGCTC
>MEHQ01001189.1:0-19549 GCA_008828725.1 Saccharina japonica
GCTGCTGTTTTGATGTTTTTCCCATGTTTACTCGTCGCTTTGATCTATTGCGGGATGTACTTCATTTTCAGGCATGACCGTAGTCGTATGACCATAGACCCTCGCATCCCTACAATGCCGGGACGGAGCATGTCGGGTTTTCAATATAATATTACGGAGGACCATAGTAAACAGGACCAAATATTGTTAGTAAAAATAGGTCAAAATTACTAAGGTTTGGATGTGTGTGTCGTGTGGCCACAGGCGCATGACACTCACAGTTGCTGTGTGTGTGTGTGTGTGTTTACGCATTCATGAATATCTTGTTGCCATCAAATGATGCCTATGAGACAGTCGTGGTGTTGTGTTGTGTGTGTGCTGACTGTGGTGTGTGTGTGTGGGCTGTGTGCTGTGTCCTTACCATCAGTCGTCAAAACAAACTGTATACTTACTACCGGTTAACAAATATTCGACAACCTAAAACACTTGTGGTGTGTGTCCATGTGTATGGGTGTGCTGCTTAGTGTGTTGTGTGTGTGTGGAGAAACACCCTGCTATTTCCACCACCCTGCACCACACTATTTTTCTGTTGCTGTCGTGCTGTTGTGTGTTTGTGTGTGGTGTGCATGTTGTGTCGCTGCTAGTGGTGCCAGCACATACTTACCCCCTAGTAAAATCTCATACAAAACAAGTAACACGCAATGATCCAACGATGGTGAACGCCGATGTGTGTGTGTGTTTGTATCGTAGGTCCTATTAACTATGGTCCCCAGTAATAATAGGAACCCACGATCGACCCGAAAACCCATGTACCCCGTGTTCGCACACCATATTAGTACGGGGCACCATAGTAAATAGAACCTACGGTACACACAAAAAAACATAATTTTTAGGTTCCCCGTAAATAATCCGTGGCCATAAAATGGACCCCACGAGTCAATAAATAACCCAGCAAGATCATAGAGGCTCCCTTTTTCCGGGACGCTGTATACGTACGTACGAGTATGTGTAAATACGTTAGTTTCGGCAGTTTGGGGCAAGCCCGACTACTGCTGTGCAGGTTCAGGTTCGCTCCGGTTACTCTTGATCTCACTCACACGTGTTCGGTTCGTATTGTAGCGGTTCCTTGCACCGTGATAGTAACCCTAATCAAATAATGGTGTGTAAACATAGGGAGATACCAGGTACAATGGTTACTGGGTCCATCGTGGGTTCTGATTAACACTACTTACCACAATAGCCCACACGTATTTATGTACGTGGGCGTTTCTTGTTGGCGGGCCCATACTGCTTCTGCTGTATACAGTTTTGTGACACCACTTAAGACACGCTTATTCTGGGCCGGGATCTCATTTTTCTTGTGTGGGGCAGGGTGATGTCCTACACTATTTTCGGTATAAAAGTATCGTTTTGTTGTTTTTTGGTGCAAAAATATCGAGCCAAAAACAATATTAGCATATCATACGAGTATGTGTTTTTTTTGTATGCGCTGTATGTGCATTGCTGTATGTGCTGTATCATATGTACATTGCTGTGCTGTTTGTGCGTTGTTGCATGTGCTGTATGTGCGTTGTTGTAGGCGATGTATGTGCGTTGCCGTATGCGCTGTATGTGCATTGTTGTGTGCGCTGTATGTGCATTGTATGTACATTGTCGCATGCGCTGTATGTGCACTGTCGGATGGCTCGTAAGCAGAGTCAAGTGGTATTATATTATGTCCCGGCACGTATTAAGGGGCCCCTTCAGTCATAAAAAAAGAGTACTTGAGTGTTGAAAATATATATATTCCGTAGGGAGTCATGAGAAGGTAGAAATAATACCAGAACAAATATTGCAACTGAAAAAAAGAACGGATTTGTTTTGTATTTGCTCTTATATTTTTGGCTCGAAGGAGCCCCTTAACAATGTGAATGCTGACCTATTGATAGTCAGACCTAACTCCTGAAGAAGTGCGCCCCCAGTTTCGGGCACAAACTACTCGAAATTAGACTGGGACACGTTTGTAGCCGGGTAAGGGCTATAACTACATGTTTTGCTGTTGGTGTGCGTCTTGGTCTTGCCACCGTATTCTTACCGAGAGGTGAAGGTAACTAACTGTGCGCGAAAGATACCCCCCTCCTCAAAAACAAAAGAAAGGGAAAAACGTATTGATCGCCCAAACGTTGGAGGTGTCTCTTCTAGGAGTAGGAGCGGTGCTAGGAACGGTGCTAGGAACGGTGCTCCGTCTCGAATAGGGAGGCGTGGTCAATGGTCAAATGACTAAGGCAAGCAATCAATGAGTACGCCCTACATACGCGGTCGCCCCGGTAGACTAGTGGTCAGCTTCAAAGGCTACTAGCATTGGTACCCGAGTTCCAATCCCACCGTGGTGAGATTTTGACTTTATTCGAAAAAAGAAAAAGGAACCAATTGCTGAGAGCGCCTTCGTGGCGTGGGTAGGCGGAATCCGACGCAAGTCGACGAGGGAAGAAAGTGCTGAAATCTCGGATAAAAATGCAAGGCACGTACCGTAGTGGGGAGGGGGGGAAGAAGAGCCTACTTAGTCACCACGGATCTGAGTTACGACTAAAGAGGGAGAGAGAAAAGAAGGGCGAAGATAATAAATGGGATGGACAAAAAATTAAAAATTAAACGGGGGGTTAAGACAAGGGATAATAATGAAAACGTACATACTTGCACCGCCCAATGGACTTCGCGAAAACGCTAACACTGCTAATTCGTGTAGGGGACCTGGACCTGCCAGAAAGAAGGAGGAGGTATACCAGTAGCCGGGAGGAGGAAGTACATGCACAGATGTGCTCTTGTGGCAGAACAATAGAGAGTAGAACTCACATAGTGGGAGACTGTTGAAATGTACAAGGAGGAACGAGATGTGTTAGAGGAGATGAGGAAAATAGATGAATGTGACATGGAGAAGTTTGGTACACTAGATAGTAGCGAAAAAACGATCGCTATCTTAGGAAGTAGATGATGGCCACAGGTGACGAAACAGGGAGGGGGTAATATTAACAAAATAGTTTTATGTAATATATTTGGAGACAACGTAATGAGCGCCCAACTGTTGGAGGTGTCTATTAGGAGTAGGAACGGTGCTCCGTCTCGAAAGGGACGCGTGGTCAATGGTCAAATGACTACGGCAAGCAACAAGTGAGCCCCCCCCCCCCCAACACCAACACCAGCACCAAGCCGATCCGAACCCCAACCGTAACTCCAGCCTCCACCCCAACCGTTCCCACGCTCATGAGGAAGTTACATACAGTAGTATACCCATTGCTGTTTCTGGAAGTGGCCACACCAGAAATAAAACCAATTGATTCGACGCTTGTCATCCATATGCAAGAAATTTCGCCTCACAAGCGGTCCTTATCAGGATGCAACTCACCCTTCATGCGACTCGCCCAACATCTCACGGCGCTTGCTTCGCGCTTGGTGCAAGCAATCATTGTCTGCCTGGTGGGCGAAAGTTCGGTGTGCTCCGTCCCGGCAATGTAGGGATGCGACGGTCTATGGTCCTACGACTACTCGTGCGGCCATGCATGACATGAGTACACCCCCTCCCCCCCCGCTCCGACCCCCTCCCCGATGCGATACCCGACCCCAATCCTAGCCTCAATCCCACCGTACTGATCTTTGTATCCAGTGTTTTCATGTATTCAGTATACTACAAATACGCCAGCTGTGAGTTGAACCAAGCAAGCTGGATCGATCGATACGGAGATGTGTTTGCAAGCTGCGTGGCCGCGGTGCAATATTTGTGCACTTCGGTTGCGCAATGTCCTGTCGTGCCACATCCGCAAAATGTTTCCTATCGTGTTACTCCCGCAATGTCAATGTCCTGTCATGCTGCTTCCGCAATGCCCTCCCCCCCCCCCCACCCGTCTATTTCGCAAGTCCAATTTACCATTTTGTCATTTACCATTTATTATTTACCATGATTGTTTGCCATTTACCGTTTAGTTCTTACCGTTTCATAATTACCGTTTATCATTTACCTGGTACCGGTACCTGGCACCATGTACCATGTACCCCCCCCCCCCTCAACATCAACGCTGTCTCTGCAAGTGGCCACACCAGAAAACAACCCAATTGAATATGCCATCCATATGTATGCAAGAAAGTCCGCCTCACACAGGCGGTTCTTGGTAGGATGCAGCTCACCCTTCATGCGACTCGCCCAACAACACCTCACGTCGCTTGCTTCGCGCTCGGTGCAAGCGATCAATGCCTCTGCCGGGTCGGTGAAAACCCGACTTGCTCCGTCCGTCCCCCGGCATTGTAGGGATTGCGAGGTCTCTATGGTCATACGACTACGGCCATGCCTGACATGATGTACACCCCCACACACTTATATTTGTACCCTTTTTTTTCTGCTGCTTCGTTCTTGTTTTTTTTTTTTTTTTCCCACGCCCACACACTAATATTTGTACCCTTTTTTTTCTGACGTTTCGTTCTTGTTTTTTCGTTTTTTCCCCCCATTTTTTTTGTTTTACCCCCTTTTTGCCTGCTCAATTCAAGGTTATCGTAGGCAGCGGGCCGGCGGCCGTCAAATGCGCGGTCATGTCCGCAAAGCTAGGTACGTGGGAGAGGAGTGCTACGATAGGGGTAGCATTATTTAGGCTATTGCTGACTATTGCTGACTATTGCCGACTATTTCTGACTACGTGTTGCTGACTAATTCTGACTATTACTGATTATATCACTGACTACAATTAGCCCACCCATGGGGGCTGTGAGTTGGCATAAGTCGCCGAGTATTTATTAGTTGGCTAGGTAGTTGGCTGACTATAAGTCGCCGACTAGTCATTAGTTGGCTAGGTATTAATAGTTGGTTCACTTTAAGTCGCCGACTAGTTATTAGTTGTCTAGGTAGCTATAAGTCGCCGACTATTTATCAGTTGCCTAGATAGTTGGCTGACTATATGTCACCGACTGGTTATTACAGTAGTTGCCTAGACACTTGGCTGACTATACGTCACCGACTAGTTATTGATTGGCTACGTAAGTTGGCTGTCTGTACATAAGTCGCCGACTAAGTTATCAGTTGGCTAATAGGTATTGCAGTTGTGACGGGGGAACATAGTATTCAGAATCTAGTATGGTGCGTAAAATTTAGGGGGACGCCTGGTTTTTGGGTCCATCGTTTTTTCCTACTGTAGTGCTGTGGTCCCCCGTAATAGTTGGGTTTTGTCGCCACTCAGCCATTTCGGAGGAAGATATCACTACTACTGTAGTATCCAGTAACCAGAACCTACTGTACTTGTGCTGTGTACGCATAGGGAGACCCCTGTTTTTCGGGTCCATCGTGGATTCTGATCACCACTTCTTATCACAATAGCCCCCCCCTCTCTATTAGGAGTAGGAACGGTGCTCCGTCTCGAAAGGGATGCGTGGTCAATGGTCAAATGACTAAGGCAAGCAACAAATGAGTACGCCCCCCCCCGTGATGATAAGCAGCCGTGAAATCGAGCCAACTCACACCCCTACATATTATACGTGTTACCATAAAAGCGCTTCGGTTTCGAACAGAGGTTTTCCAATCGTTTTTTTCGGCGCTCGCGTTTTTTTTTCTCTACTACGCAACGGAAGAAGGTAGTGCCAAAAGTTGAAAACATATATCATACCAGGTACTACTCTGACCGGAAATATAAGAAACGTTTGTATATGAATATTCAATCGAAATGGTCCCTATATTTCGGGTCAGAGTGGTACCATGGTATGTATTTTTCGGAAAGCTCTCGACCATTTTTTTTCCCCTCCGAAACTACTTCTTGTACTGTTGTGGAAGAATCGAGCGCTGGAGAACGATCGCACCGCTCGCTGTGCGAAGCCAAAGCGCTCTCACGGTGGGGTGGGTGTGTGGGTACACCCCGCCACCCGTTGCTCCTTCGTGAGCGTACAGACCTATCTGATCTACGTATGCGTGGGCCCACTAACGAACTTCCTCGCAGCGCGTGACACATATTGCGAACCAGCCTCCAATTCTTTTACGGGGGACCATAGTAAAGAGGACCAAATATGGTTACGTAGTATAAATCGGGAAAATAGGACCAAGTTTTGTTATTACAGTAGTAAAACTAGGTAAATACGAGATATATATATACCAGGTACAGGTACGTATGTATAGCCCTGGTCGTATATGAGCACGAGTATGTTGAAGTCGGAGTTTTTGTATTTCTCCACTTTCCCTCGCGTTATTACAGTATGATACTCGTATATTACAAGTCGACAGGATTTTGTTTTTTTTAATATAGCCTGCAGTCACTGAAACCCAGCAAATATGCTGGTTGACATATAAAATATCATGTTGTAACTCCACCTGGCATGTATGTACCAGTACGAGTATTGTTACAGCAGTACGTATATATGCACCGCTGCTATCATAGCAGCTGCTGCTGTACACCGTCTCGCACGAGCGCTACTACAGCAGTACTGCTGCTGTGCACTATTAATAGGTACATAATCCCCGTAAAGTGAAAGGATGACAATTAACTCACCTCGGAAGTCGCTCAAGCCATCCTAAAACACGCACGCCTTTGGCCCTTGAGCGTCAGAGATTAACACACTACATGGGAACATACCGGTCTTTGACATGCGTGATGTTGACGTTTGCCCGTACGCTGCTTGCACCATGTGGTACGACTCGACCCGTCTCACTAGAAATCACGAATCACGAAAAACCTGGGCCAGCGAACGATCGCTGTCCTGTTGGAAGCAACAGCCCTGTCTGTTCGCGTGTTCTACCAGTCTACCAGCACCGTTCCGTGCGGTATCCACTTGGTATTCCCACAAGCGCGGTGAACCAGATAAAGCCCGTTGCTGCAAGTGAGCTACGTAGTGTACGTGCTCAGCCAAAGATTATGAACCAGAACGCCAAATTCTCTCTATGACAACAAACTGCAGATTATTATTATATCGGTTCCCAATCACGAATAATCTTTTCCATATTTTTTTTGTCTACCATAAGGCCTACCAGGGTATTTACTATGGTCCCCCGAAATAGTAGCCTCTGTAGGCCTTAAGGACGGCAGTTCCGTTGTGGGGACAAAACACTTGGAATTAGAGTCAGATTGAGGTTTCTGTACAGTGCAGCGCTAAAGAGGGGTTTGCAGATCCAAAAGCGTTATTAATAGTAAGCCCCTTCAGGCAGTATTAGGACAGCAGTCCCATTGTGGGTACAAAACACTTGGAATTAACGTTAGGTTTAGGTTTATCTTGGAATTAAAGTACACTATCAAAAGGGCTGATAATCTCGGTAACAACAAACCCCCAGATTGTTCCGCATCTCTCCCACAATTTTGCGAACCAACCTGAAATGATCTAATGTTAGCAATGACTCTAGATTGTTCCGCATCTCCCACAAATTGCGAATCAACCTGAATTTATACGATATAATATTGATAACAATAGACCACAGATTGCTCCGCATCTCCCACAAATTGCGAACCAACCGGAAATTATCTAATACAGATAACAGACCCCATATTGCTCCGTATCTCCCAGAAATAGCGAATTAGCCGAAAATGACATATATGTAATATTGACAACACTTAACAGTAGACCCCAAAGTGCTCCGCATCTTCCACAAATTGCGAACCAACTTGAAGTGATACCCGGTATAAATATATATATATATTATTGATAACAATATACCCAAGATTGCTCCGGATCTCCCACAAATTGCGAAACAACCTGGACTGATATCATGTTGATAGCACTATACCCCAGATTGCTCCGCGTCTCCCATAAATTGCGACCCAACCTGAATTGATCTTATATTGATAGTAATATACCCCGGATTGCTCCACATCTCCCACAATTTTGCAAACCAACCTGAATTGATCTACTGTAATGTTGATAACAATATACCCTAGATTGCTCCGCATCTCGCACAAATTGCGAAACAGCCTGAATTGACATAATATTGATAGCAATAGACCCCAGATTGTTCCGCGTCTCCCACATATTGCGAATCAACCGGAATGATCTAACGTTGATAACAGTAGATCCCAGATTGCTCCGCATCTCCCATAAATTGCGAACCGACCTGCAATGATCTACTGCTGTAATGTTGTTAACAATAAAGCCCAGATTACTCCGCACTCCCACAAATTGCGAACCAATCTGAACTGATCTAACATTGATAACAATAGACGCAAGATTGCTCCGCATCTCACACAAATTGCGAATCAACCAGAAATGATATAATATTGATAGCAATACACCCTAGATTGCTCCGCATCTCCCACAAAATTGCGAACCAACGTGCAATGATTTACAAATACATCCTATGTAGATTACTCCGCATCTTTAAGCTGCAACTATTTACTGTTGGTAAGAGTAGACCCCAGATTGCTCCGCATCTCCCACACATAGCGAACCAGCCTCTGCAATTCTCTATTTTTGATAGCAATAAGCGATTACTCCGCATCTCCAACCCGCAATTATCTACTGTTGACAACAGCAGACCCCATATTTCTCCGCATCTCCCACGCGTTCGTAGCGGACTAGCCTGCAATTCTCTACTTTTTACAACAATAAGCAATTACTCCGCATCTCCGACCTGCAATTATCTACTGTTGATAACAACAGCAGGCCCCGGATTGCTCCGCATCTCCCATACATAACGAACCAGCCTGCAATTATCTACTTTTTATAGCAATAAGCGATCACTTCGCACCTCTGCACCTATCTACTGTTGACAACAGTAGACCCCAGATTGCTCCGCATCTCCCACACATAGCGAACCAGCCTGCAATTATCTACATTAAACAATATATATATAATTCGTACCTGGTACGAAGTATGGCAATAGGCCGCAGGTTGTTCCGTACCTCCGGTTCTTTTTCTGAGGCGACGCAACGTTTCCCCGCATCGGACGCTCTGGCCGTAAATATTAGCCCCGTTCGATGTTCACATCAGATTCCATGAGGGGATTATATTATCGGCCAGAGCAGTATGCTCGTACAGATCCTGTATTTTCCGCTGTGAGAGGTTGTGCAAGAGCTGTGTCGTGCAGATCCCACCGCGAAAACATGAACGGAAGAGCTGTGTCATGTAGGTCCCACCAAGAAAACATGAGCGGAAGAGCTGTCTCATACAGATCCCACACAGGAAAACATGAGCGGAAGAGCTGTGTCCTGCAGATCTTATCTGGCAACAACACGTGCGGGAGAGCTGTGTCATACAGATCCTATCTGGCGACGACACGTGCGGAAGAGCTGTCTCATACAGATCCCACCAGGAAAACATGGGCGGAAGAGCTGTGTCCTACAGATCTTACCTGGCGACAACACGTGCGGAAGAGCTGTGTGCCATACAGATCCCGCCTGGAAAGCATGTCCTGGATCGTGCAGGTCACGTAGATCAGGGATCTGTCTGGCCTCGAAAAATCTAGATAATTAAATGGGGATCTGACCTGATATGTCCGCTGCTTCCAAACTCTCCCTTTTTTCTATGTTTATGGCGAACCTAACACTATCAATAATCAATACATTGTAGTACTTATTTATAGAACAAACAGCTATTACGGGGGAGCATAGTAAATAGAACCTACGATTAAGCACAAAAACCTATATTTTAACCTAGTTTAACTAACAATATTTGGACCTACCATATACACAAAAACCTAACTTTTACCTATTTTTACTATCAATATTTGGTCCCTATTTACTATGGTCCCCGGTAAATAACAGGTACGAGGCCTGAGAGTAATAAAGCATGCCTTTTGTCTGGACTTGACGGCTTCTAGTTAGTAGTTGGACAGCCGAAGTAAGCCGACTAAAACCGACTGTAGTCTCCCACCAATAAAAAAAACACACAATCCGAAGCCACAAACGGCGCCAGTGCTTCCTACCTTACCGCACGCAACTTTGACGGGGGACCATAGTAAATAGGGACTAAATATTGTTTGGAAAAATAGGGAAATATACAGGTTTTTGTGTCTACTGTACGTCCTATTTACTTCGGCCCGCCGTAAAAACTGTAATTACCTAGGCAACTAATAACTAGTCGGCTATTAGTCAGCCAACTTTCTAGCCAACTAATAACTAGTCGGTGACAATATCCAGCCAAATATCTATGCGACTAATAAATAGTCGGTGGCATATAGTCAGCCAATTATCTAGGCAACTAATAAATAGTCGGTTACATACATCCAGCATATCTAATAACTAGTCGCCGACATATATCCAGCCAGCTATCTAGCAAAGTAATAACTAGTCCGCGGTTTATAGTCAGCCATCTATCTAGCCAACTAGTAACTAGTCGGTGGCTTATGCCCCGCCCCCTCCCCATGTGATGCCCAAAACGCCCCGTCATCTGTTATTGTTGTTGTTGTTGTTGTTGTTGTTGTTGTTGTTGTTGTTGTTGTTGTTGTTGTTGTTGCTGCTGCTGTTGTTGTTTTCCATCGCATTTATCATCTCCGTCCTACTTTTCTCTCTCCGTCCTACTCTTGCAGTCGTAACTCAGAGCTGGGGTCAAAACAGGAGGCTATCCTCCCTCCTCCCCGCTACGACGATTCTTGCCTTGCTTTTTTTTTCTTGTTTTGTCGCGAGAAGAATTCAGCCCTTTCTTCCCTCGTCGACTTGTTGCTGCTGTCGTTGTGTTCAGGAAAGAGAGTGGCGGTTGTCGACAAGAAGGGTCTCCTTGGAGGCGTGTGCGTGCACACGGGGACCATCCCGAGCAAAACCTTCAGGTGCGTGAGTATTTTGGACTGGTTGGTGTTTGCTCACGGTATCCATCATATTATCGAGGTACGAGAGAATATGTGTTTTGCATGTACGGGAGAAGTTTAACCAATCAGATGAGTACGGTTTATCTGTACTCGAGTAGCCTGTTCGTCGTGCCTACCGGGGATAGTTTGTATCGTCGACCCGCCAGCGAAGCACGCAGCGAAGCAGGGTAGCGATACAGGTACAAGGTGGGGTACGGACTAGTTTGAAACGTTAGGAGCTGTGAGCCGGCAGGGCTTCACGACTGTTCCGGGAGACCATATCAATAGTAAACAGGACAAAATATTGTTCGTAGTAAAAATGGTGAAATGTAGAGGTTTTTGGGTGTGCCGTAGGTCCTGTTTACTGTGGTTCCCCGGTAATCATAACTATTACAGTAGCCAACTAACCAACTTTTAGTCGGCAAGGTCGGCTGGCGGGCTAAGCAGCCAGCTGATTTGGCCAGCCGACTTGCCGGCTTAAGTCAGGCGAGCGACGCGAGCCAAATCATCCCCCTCCCCGGCCGTGGAAAACCCACCCAAAACAGAAAAAAAACTGTATCCCGCATATACACAAAAACCCTTCCTACAAGTATCGAAACCCAATAAGTCGGACACTCGGCACCTCCGGCAAACGGCTAACTATTTGTCCGACTATTAACTAGTGGGTGGTTTTACGTCGTGCTGACTCACAGCTCTAGTAATGAGGCGTATCGGAAGCGGGACGGGGGGGGAAGGGTGGGGGGAGGGTCGACCGGCGTTGGGATGCAGTACGTAGTGAAACTCGAGCAGTGGTAATTATGGACAGCAAAAGCCTTCTACATTACAGCACGCAGTTCGATTGTTCTTTCGGCATGCGTTTTTCGTACACAGATTCCGTGTTACTCGCCTCTCCACTCTCTAGCATCCCCCGTCCCCCTCCCCCCACACCCTCCCCCGTCCTCCTTATAGTTTCTTTTATTTTGCTTTCTTGGCTGCCTGCCTTCTATCTCGACTGTTCATTGGGGGGTGCGTTTTCTAGGACACAAGAGTGTATCTGTTGCTGGTTTCCTAATTTCCAATCACCCCCCCCTCGCCCCCTCTTAGCAAGATGCAGCCCCCCCTTCATGCGACTCGCCGACGCGTGCTACGATAGAGGTGTACGAAGGTATACCTTTTTTTGGCTGAAACGTTTTCTGAATGACGGTACCGGCTCCTTAACCCAAAACCGTCGAAATCTCATTCTTGGGTTGCAGAATGTTTCACTCAACACTTAGGCCGGGGGATTGGTCATCAATCACCACTTTTATTTTCCTCCAAAAGGAAAGATTATTCGGGATCGGGAACCGATATAAGGATAATCTGCAGTTTGTTGTTATAGAGATAATTCGGCGTTATGGTTCATATTCTTTGGCCGAGCACGTACACTACGTAGCTCACTTGTAGCAGCAACGGGCTTTGTTTGGTTGATCGCGCTTGTGGGAATACCAAGTGGATACCGCGCGGAACGGTGCTGGTAGACTGGTAGAACACGCGAACAGACAGGGCTGTTGCTTGCAACTGGACAGCGATCGTTCGCTGGCCCAGGTTTTTCGTCGTTCGATTGGTCATCAGTTACGAAGCACTTTTATTTTCCTCCAAAACCATTTTTTGGGCGAAGTATATAGAGCTCCTCAAGTAACCATCCTCAGAAAAAGCAGGGCCTTCCTCGGGAAAATTCCCGAAGATTTCGGGAATCAAGTAAATCAACCATATCAAACTAACCAATGCCGAATAAACAATGTTAAAAGCACCACAAGAAAGACAAAACCACGGCGAATCAAATGACGGTGTTTTTATTTTATTTTTTTACGAAGTAGGAACCGCGGTATGGTCCATGGTAATTTACCACGGGAATTGGCTCCCGAAATCTTCGGGAATTTTCCCGAGGAAGGCCCTGATAAAAAGTATGGTGCACCTCTACCGTAGCCGTTCTCCCAACATCCTACAGCGCTACGCGCTTGGTGCAAGCAATCAATATCCGCCTGGTTCGTGAAACCCCGACGTGCTCCGTACCGGCATTGTATGGATGCGAGGGTCTGCTATGGTCATACGACTATGGCCAAGCATGACATGGAGTACACCCTCTCTCCCTCTAGTATGCGTCTCGAAAGGGAAGCGTGGTTAAGGGTCAAATTACTAATGCAAGCAACAAATGAGTACGCTCCCTCCTCCTCTATGGTCATACTTCGCGCAACTACGGCCTTGCATCACATGAGTATGCACCCCCCACCCGTCTCGAAAAAGGTGCTTTATCAAAGGTCAAATGACTAAGACAAGCAAACAAATGGGTACGCTCCCCCCCCCCCTACAACTACGGTAAACTACGGCCACGCATGACATCAGTACACCCCCCATACGACTACGGCCATGCAGGACATGAGTAACCCCCCCCCCATATATATATTTTTTTTCTTGGCTGCCTCTGATTGGCTGAATGGCTCTCAGGGAAGCGGTTTTGCACCTGACGGGGTACCGCCACCAGGGCTTCTACGGGAGGTCCTACACATCTTCGAAGATGATCAGCATGCCCGATCTACTATCCAGGTGCGCGATCGGGGCGAACTAAGCAGGGCTCTTCACTGGCCATGACCTGACCCGCGGGTCGGGCCAGGAACGTTTCAAAATCTCGCGGGTCGGGTCGGGCCGGGCCGGGTCGGGTCTGCGCAGCAGTAACCAACGCGTTAACCCCCCTCGCCCCCCCGTCCCCCGCCCCCCCCTCCCCCTTAAGGCAAGCAGCAAATGAGTGCGCCTCCCCCTCCCCCCCCTCTTCCTCCACGCCCCTCCCACTCCCCCCGCCGCCCCCCCGCCGGACTCCTACCTATCCCCTTCCTCCCCCTTCTTTTCCCCCTCCCCTCTCTCCAGTGAGCGGGTCCGCTGCCTGTGGGTGATCAGTATATATGACTGGCCATTGGGGTCGGGTTATTAAGATAACACTCCGCACGATGGACTTCTGATTAGCATAGTGGTGTTCGCGCGCTGCACATTGTTAGTGAGTAGGAGGAGCGAGGTGGGCGTGCTAGCAGTAGAGGTCAGTTACGCGTCTACGCTTTTTCGCAGTGACAATCAGTACTGAAAGAGAGAAGTACAATGTGAACAGCCGTCCCCCCCCCACAACACTCGAGGCGTTCCCTCCTAACCCGCTGAGAGATTCGTAACGGCCCGCCAGCTCCGCGCACTCCCCTCCTATCCCTGCCCCGCCTCCGCCTCCCCGCCGTCTCGTCTCCCTCCTCGCCCGCCCCCCCCTCCGCCACCCCACCTCGTCCGCTTGCACCCGCCAACGTCGGGAGTCCAGGGTACGGAAGGTGGAGGCGGCGGAGACGGACGTGGTGACGGACCAGCTGAGCCGAGAGGGCGTCGAGATCCTCACGGGCACAGCCAGGTATGGTATGTATTATAAGCAGGCGATAGCGAACAGAAAGGGTGTAAGCCACACACACATGTCGCTCATACACGCGCAAGTAAACACTCACGCATACACCAAACAACTAAATCACGCACGCATGCATGAGCTATGACACGCATACGCACGCACCCTCAAATGAAACACGCACGGAAAAACACAATGAAACACACACGCATGCTCTCACCATTTTTGAACGCACGAGCTCCAAACTGTTAACGGTATTGTCTCAGTCTTTTAACATTTGTTTTTGTTTTATTTCGTGTTTTTTCGCTTGCGATTTTGACACACTCCCGCTGATAATTGTCGGATGGCAAATCAAATATTAATGATAGCATAGCTGTCGCTATGTAGTATAGGAACTCCCGAAGAAGGATGCTTGTAACTGTCGTCAACTTGTGCGCGTTGGCGTTACGGCGGACGGCGTACGGCGAACGCCTCAGGCAACAACTCGAAAGGGAGTCCTTATCTTTTTGGCGCCATCATCTAAATTAGAAAATTCTCATCCTCTCCTTGTAATGATTCACACCTCGNGTTGCTGGTTTCCTAATTTCCAATCACCCCCCCCTCGCCCCCTCTTAGCAAGATGCAGCCCCCCCTTCATGCGACTCGCCGACGCGTGCTACGATAGAGGTGTACGAAGGTATACCTTTTTTTGGCTGAAACGTTTTCTGAATGACGGTACCGGCTCCTTAACCCAAAATCGTCGAAATCTCATTCTTGGGTTGCAGAATGTTTCACTCAACACTTAGGCCGGGGGATTGGTCATCAATCACCACTTTTATTTTCCTCCAAAAGGAAAGATTATTCGGGATCGGGAACCGATATAAGGATCATCTGCAGTTTGTTGTTATAGAGATAATTCGGCGTTATGGTTCATATTCTTTGGCCGAGCACGTACACTACGTAGCTCACTTGTAGCAGCAACGGGCTTTGTTTGGTTGATCGCGCTTGTGGGAATACCAAGTGGATACCGCGCGGAACGGTGCTGGTAGACTGGTAGAACACGCGAACAGACAGGGCTGTTGCTTGCAACTGGACAGCGATCGTTCGCTGGCCCAGGTTTTTCGTCGTTCGATTGGTCATCAGTTACGAAGCACTTTTATTTTCCTCCAAAACCATTTTTTGGGCGAAGTATATAGAGCTCCTCAAGTAACCATCCTCAGAAAAAGCAGGGCCTTCCTCGGGAAAATTCCCGAAGATTTCGGGAATCAAGTAAATCAACCATATCAAACTAACCAATGCCGAATAAACAATGCTAAAAGCACCACAAGAAAGACAAAACCACGGCGAATCAAATGACGGTGTTTTTATTTTATTTTTTTACGAAGTAGGAACCGCGGTATGGTCCATGGTAATTTACCACGGGAATTGGCTCCCGAAATCTTCGGGAATTTTCCCGAGGAAGGCCCTGATAAAAAGTATGGTGCACCTCTACCGTAGCCGTTCTCCCAACATCCTACAGCGCTACGCGCTTGGTGCAAGCAATCAATATCCGCCTGGTTCGTGAAACCCCGACGTGCTCCGTACCGGCATTGTATGGATGCGAGGGTCTGCTATGGTCATACGACTATGGCCAAGCATGACATGGAGTACACCCTCTCTCCCTCTAGTATGCGTCTCGAAAGGGAAGCGTGGTTAAGGGTCAAATTACTAATGCAAGCAACAAATGAGTACGCTCCCTCCTCCTCTATGGTCATACTTCGCGCAACTACGGCCTTGCATCACATGAGTATGCACCCCCCACCCGTCTCGAAAAAGGTGCTTTATCAAAGGTCAAATGACTAAGACAAGCAAACAAATGGGTACGCTCCCCCCCCCCTACAACTACGGTAAACTACGGCCACGCATGACATCAGTACACCCCCCATACGACTACGGCCATGCAGGACATGAGTAACCCCCCCCCCATATATATATTTTTTTTCTTGGCTGCCTCTGATTGGCTGAATGGCTCTCAGGGAAGCGGTTTTGCACCTGACGGGGTACCGCCACCAGGGCTTCTACGGGAGGTCCTACACATCTTCGAAGATGATCAGCATGCCCGATCTACTATCCAGGTGCGCGATCGGGGCGAACTAAGCAGGGCTCTTCACTGGCCATGACCTGACCCGCGGGTCGGGCCAGGAACGTTTCAAAATCTCGCGGGTCGGGTCGGGCCGGGCCGGGTCGGGTCTGCGCAGCAGTAACCAACGCGTTAACCCCCCTCGCCCCCCCGTCCCCCGCCCCCCCCTCCCCCTTAAGGCAAGCAGCAAATGAGTGCGCCTCCCCCTCCCCCCCCTCTTCCTCCACGCCCCTCCCACTCCCCCCGCCGCCCCCCCGCCGGACTCCTACCTATCCCCTTCCTCCCCCTTCTTTTCCCCCTCCCCTCTCTCCAGTGAGCGGGTCCGCTGCCTGTGGGTGATCAGTATATATGACTGGCCATTGGGGTCGGGTTATTAAGATAACACTCCGCACGATGGACTTCTGATTAGCATAGTGGTGTTCGCGCGCTGCACATTGTTAGTGAGTAGGAGGAGCGAGGTGGGCGTGCTAGCAGTAGAGGTCAGTTACGCGTCTACGCTTTTTCGCAGTGACAATCAGTACTGAAAGAGAGAAGTACAATGTGAACAGCCGTCCCCCCCCCACAACACTCGAGGCGTTCCCTCCTAACCCGCTGAGAGATTCGTAACGGCCCGCCAGCTCCGCGCACTCCCCTCCTATCCCTGCCCCGCCTCCGCCTCCCCGCCGTCTCGTCTCCCTCCTCGCCCGCCCCCCCCTCCGCCACCCCCACCTCTCCGCTTGCACCCGCCAACGTCGGGAGTCCAGGGTACGGAAGGTGGAGGCGGCGGAGACGGACGTGGTGACGGACCAGCTGAGCCGAGAGGGCGTCGAGATCCTCACGGGCACAGCCAGGTATGGTATGTATTATAAGCAGGCGATAGCGAACAGAAAGGGTGTAAGCCACACACACATGTCGCTCATACACGCGCAAGTAAACACTCACGCATACACCAAACAACTAAATCACGCACGCATGCATGCGCTATGACACGCAAACGCACGCACCCTCAAATGAAACACGCACGGAAAAACACAATGAAACACACACGCATGCTCTCACCATTTTTGAACGCACGAGCTCCAAACTGTTAACGGTATTGTCTCAGTCTTTTAACATTTGTTTTTGTTTTATTTCGTGTTTTTTCGCTTGCGATTTTGACACACTCCCGCTGATCATTGTCGGATGGCAAATCAAATATTAATGATAGCATAGCTGTCGCTATGTAGTATAGGAACTCCCGAAGAAGGATGCTTGTAACTGTCGTCAACTTGTGCGCGTTGGCGTTACGGCGGACGGCGTACGGCGAACGCCTCAGGCAACAACTCGAAAGGGAGTCCTTATCTTTTTGGCGCCATCATCTAAATTAGAAAATTCTCATCCTCTCCTTGTAATGATTCACACCTCGGACAGATCATCGACAGATCATCGATTCCCTTACTTCATGATCTAGATCTTTCAGGGCAGATATATTCCTGATCTGTATGATCTGTATGATATATATGATCTGTATGATATAGCTCATGCTGCCGGTTGGGGGCCACATAATCTGCATGATCTATGACGTGTTTCCTGGGTTGGATCTGTACTACACAGATCCTGCGCAACATATCTAGATGATCTATATGATATGTCTGTAGATGATCTATTCGTAGATCATCTGTCTGTAGATAATCTAGCTCACGTTTCCGGGTGAGAGCCACAAAATCTGCATGATCTATGACATGTTTCCTGGGTTCGATCTGTACTGTGCAGGTCCTGCACAACACCTCATAACGACAGGTGAGCGTCTAGATGATCTAGAGGATCTATCTGTAGATGATCTATCTGTAGTTTACCTGTCTGTAGATCATCTATCTGTAGATGACATATCTGCAGATGGTCTATAGACCTGCCCAACGAGTGTACCTAATTCACGGAACGAACACCACGAAATTCGGCTCGACGCTCAGGTTTATGAAGTCCACGGAGGGGAACAGGAGGGTCACCGCCATGGTGCTGCGGTCTTCGGCCGGGGGGCACGAGGCCGAAAGTTCACCCTACCGCCACGTCGACGCCAACACTCCGAAGGCGGTCATTTCTGGCGATCGCTTCCTCGTCGCGTGCGGTACCCGACCTGTTCGGTGAGAGCTCCAGAGATAAGGAGGGAGTGGGGTGTGTGTTCGTGTCGTGCGTGGGCGTAGTCGTATGGCCATAGATCCTCGCATCCCTACAATGCTGGGAACGGAGCGAACACGTCGGGTTTTTCATCGACCAGGCAAACATTGGTTGCTTGCACCAAGCGCGAAGCGAAACGTGAGATGGTGTTGTTGTTCGGCGAGTCGCATGGCGGGTGAGAGCTACTACTGTATGCACACCCTCTGCTACGAGCCGCTTTATGAGGCGGACTTTCTTGCATATCATATCATATGGATGACAGCGCCTAACGGGGGTGAACTATAAATGCCATGCATGGCCGGCCGTAGTCGTATGGCCATAGACCCTCGTACCCCTAAAATGCGCGGACGGAGCATACCGGGTTCTCATCGACCGTGCAGGCGTTCATTGCCTGGGGGGGGGAAGAGAATGACGACGCTTGCTAGTACTGTTTTTACCAAAACATTTCTGACTGATTGTTAGTGACTATCAGTGACTGTTGGTGGCTGTCAGTGACTGTTAGTGGCTGTTAGTGGCTGTTAGTGACTGCTAGTGACTGTTAGTGACTGTTAGTGACTGTTACCGACTATTGCCGACTATTAGTGGCTATGAGAGCCTATTAGTGACTGTTACTGACTATTACAGACTATTACTGACTACTAGTGACTGCTAGCGACTGTTGGTGACTGTTTCTGCCTATTACTAGGCTACCCAATAAGGCATACGCCTTATAAGGCATGTGGCTTGTCGCTGATACCATTTTTGTTACCGTTTTTGTTTTACCCTGCAATTCGAACAAATAATACCTACCTGGTATATGTATAATACGATAGGCCGAGCGTAAGCGTGCATTTTTTCTCTCCGGTTTTGTTGTTGTTATTGGGGGAGACATGTACCTGTACGTAGCACCCTTCAAGCGGGAAGTTAGACTCACAAAAAAAAGGATACCACCTCTTCTACCGCCCGTACGCGGCACATGTCGCGGGTTAATAGAGGGTGGTCACTATGTCTCACCCAAAAAACCGATTTTACGAAAAAAAAATGAGCTTGCAGCCCGACATGCCGATGAACAATATTCATAGACGTCCGGAAAATCACACTTGGTTGTGAAAAAAAAAGGATGCGGGTTAAGGAGCTCCGTCTTCCAAAAACAACTATTGGCGAAAAAGCTCCACCCCTATCTATACGACTTCGTATCATCGCAGCAGGGGTCCGTGCTTAGTTAGTCCTTCGAGTGGGGGTGGGGTGTGTATGTGTATGTGTG